>JAUKWC010070827.1:0-33838 GCA_032356245.1 Endocladia muricata
TGCTCCCCTGCCGGACGCAGTCCGGACGTCGCCGGCGTTGCCTGGGCCTGCACAATCGCATTAATTCTGTGTCCGGGATGCCGCTGAGTTTCATTAGCCTGCCGGTTTGGTGCAGTCACCGCAACAGGCGCAGCGGAGGCATCATCCTCCCCCTCCCGTTGCTCGTGGGTACGCTTGCGAGATTGTTTCATCGGACCAGCCCTTCTCGTCCTTTTGGAAGGCGGAGCCATCGATGTAGAGCTGCGCCACAGGCAGAGCAGCGCAGATGGAGGCTCAGTGAGAAGAACTACTTCGAAACATACGTCGCAGTTGCTGTGAACTGAGCTGTACAAGTCCCAATTAGTAACTACCACTGGTAGTGCGGCCCTTGGAAAATCACGCAAACGCGGAGAGTGCCTGCCGACGTTTGAAGAATGTTACGCGCCAACGGCAGGACTGGAAGCAGGGGCTGGGGGCCTGCAAATGGGCCTTGCAGAAACTAACAAAAACTTAGACTTGGGTCGTGTCACTAACGACAGCGGTTGATATCTACGCATGCGGAAATACATTGGCATATGGATGTCGTTTTTCAGATTAAAGTTCGCACTTCCGCCTGCTCATATGTTCTCACATGTGTGGATTTTAGCCCGTGTGACTAGTGGCACCTCACTGCAGCCTAGATAGTCGACTTATTTTCCCAGGTCTCGTGAGGTGGATGCCACTGGTCCTAGTTGCTATTACCGAACAGAAATGTAAGCGTGTGTGAGCATTTCGTGTTCCTGGCCGCTGCCTTCCCTTCCTGCAATACAAACGGCAGACACCTGCTCCCACAGCATGACACCTTATATCCTCCCGAAACCGATTTGTCGACGCGGTACTTCCTGGTTTCCTTACTTCGTCCTCTTCTCTCCTCCCTGTCTTTCGATCCACGTGGTTTCTACTTGCATCGCCTGCGACGATCTGTTCCTCCCTCTTTGCTTCCCCATCATTCCTGGGCTTCGTTCCCTCTTTGGTTCCTCACCGCACGGTAACCATGGCGTCGACTGAACTTAGCCGGCCCGGGACACCCGGCGTGCGCTTGCGTGCCTTCTTTTGCGGTTCTCTCCTCATCCGATGTGATCGCGAAGTTTGACCTCATGACGTTCCACTTGTCGGCCTTCCTACGCTTTGTCCTCGCAGCAGATGGCGTGCCTTCAATGGCGATCAAGGAAAATCGCCGGCGTGACGACCAAGCAGCGCAAGCCTGGCAGCAGCTTCCGCACTTCTATGGACAATGGCGACTCGGTCTCTCGCGAGTTGGGCAGCGAGCAGATGAAGCAGATAGTGCGTGCAGCGCTGTCAATTGTGTTTATGTCCTGAAAAGAAAGGAGCATTGAGGAGATCGCTGATGATACCATGAACCAGAAGAACCATGGGGTGTCCTTTTTGGTTCGCAATAAGTTCATTCCCTCTAGGGTCAGCAATGTTCGGGAAGTAGTTCTGCCAGGAAACGTTTCTATTGGCCTCCCCAGAACCTTCGAGGTTTTCATGTTCTTCCACGCGATCAACGTATCCCACTCAAAACGCGGGACAAAAGGTGTATTTGCTTTGAAGAACATAAACGAAACCGGAATTCGTCTCGCGTTTGCTTTGCCGCCGCTAACTCGGGCGCTGACGAAGCTGGCCAAGGCGGTGGGAGTTTCGGAATGCGAGGCGTTAGTTGTTCTCTAACTTCTGTTTCGTCCGCGCGTTCGGCAATTTGTGGCTTTGAAGCTACGTGATGGTGGCTTTGCGCCCATCAAGCAGAGGACCACGCTGCAAGGAAAGAGGAATGCAAGTGAGGGGGAGAGTACGAGCAGTACAGTGGCGTGGGGCCGAACTGCAGAAAAGGATGCGGCAATGCATGCGATTACCAGTCTGTTCGTGTGGAGCTTGCAAGCCATCGTTACCAACGAAACTTTGTACGGTATCAAGCGAGGCAGCAAATGGCTGTATCTGGACCGCGTTGAGTCGCGACATGACCGCTTGCCAAGGGTCTTTGCCGCTTCGAGCGGGGATACCCAGGGGGCCTTGGGGCTTCGGGATGAAGCGTCTGAAGATGATCGTGTATGTTCAGAGGTTTTCGAGGTGGACTCGGAGCTGTCGGTTGCCGATTGGGAAGATACAAGACTTCGTCGTCGTCGTTTTGTGACAGTGTCGAACACCAAATCCAGTGTGGGACTATCCGCGCAGCCCCCTGAATGGTTTTTTTCCTGGCTGAAACCGGAGATGGAGCTTGACATGCAGGGTACCGACAACGGGGTTGGGGACGGTGCAGCACACAGCCGCACGGGGCAAGCTAGTGAGGCTTTCCCGTCTACTCTGAACCCGTTGGTGATGGAGCCATATGACCCTCTTTGTGAAGCACCAAAACCAGCCAAACGCATCAGCCCATCTCCATCGCCAGAGGAGGAGTTGGAATAGTCGCTCCCCGACGAGAATCCGTCGACCGACCTTCTTGCCGACTTGGTCGGCGTAATGAATTAGGACTGCCGTGTGAACAGCTGCACTTTCCACGACCTCCTCAATCATCACGCTGACGACTCCGGTGAGTGCCTAGAGGGTTGAGTTAAGCTGCTCTTATCGGACCCTCTGTTCGACACCAGAAGCGAGCGGGTTGCGGAAAACCCTGCCCAAGATTTCGTCACTCACAAGGACATCGACGCGTCCATCCCAGTATTTGACGCACTGCTTGCCAAAATCGGCCATGCAATCATTTTCTGTCGAGGTCTACAACTCGGCATGTGGATTTCGCGCCTCAAGCGTTACAGCCAAGAAGTACACGACGAGGGGAGTGATAGGACCAGTGCGTCGAGGGGAAGGCGGCAGAAGGACTTCGTGTTCAACGAGGAGAACTAGCCGATGATCCACCTCCCAGCTCAAGGTCAGTACACGCAAAACCCGGGTATATATAGATGTAGCTACGCCTCAGTCACACAATGGGCTGTTCACTTCTGGCATGGGAATGTGTCGCTGGAAGTGCAGTTCGCCCGGATATGCGACCAGAGCAACTGGTACGTGCAGTCTTCGCGGGCAGTATGGGCGAACCGTGTGGATGGAGTCCAGCGGTAGGAGCCCGGAGAAGTGGTGAGCAGAGCTGACGAAGGGAGCTGCAGGAAAATGCTTCGACCTGAACAGAAGAGCATCGAGCAAATGAGTGAGCTGGTGTTGCAGTATTCGACACGGGGGGACGTTGTGGTGGACCTGTGCAGTGGTACTTGGGCGACCGCCAAAGCAAGACTACCGCTTCCAAGACATCGCCGTTTCGTTGGGTGCGACGGGCATGACGACTGCATCAGTCAAGCTGTACGGAGCTCGGTTAAGGCGTGTTGCGAAAGCGTTCTGAACACCGCGTGCCACATTGGTGGCTCTCCGCGGGTTGCGGAGCTTGATACAAGGTACTTGGCCGATGTGAAATGGAATGTGTCTGACAGGAGGGCAAGTAACCTTACGCACGCTCTTGCTGGGTATCCCTGGTATCAATGTCTGCCGGACTACATAGTCCGGTTTAACACGAGCTACGCCGAGGATCGCGTGAATTTTTAGCGCTATTCACCGGCGTCGTTGTACAAGTGCCCGGCGAAGAACCACGCCCTGCTGGGTATGGACGAACCGCTAACACTACGGGCCGTGGAGGTGACGGCGAGGTATATCGTGATGCGTCCGTCTATGGTGAAATAGGAAGGAGTGAGACCGGGGGTGTTCAGGGACCAGATCTTCGCGAGAGGAGAGACGATCTTACCCCTCTATGGGACGCTCCTGTACGCAGACTTGCGTGAGCGCATGCGGGAAAGGATGAAGATCTGCGGAGGTGTTATTTTGGCGGCGGACAAACATCGTTTCAACCATGTAGCGCTTCTCGCGAAAATGTGGGCGGAGTCCCGTGAAGGTCCGAGGCACATAGTGTCCATCATACCAGCACAATTTTGAGTAGTCGGGTTTGTGAATGACGCTCGGTACTTGCGTGTGGATGCGGAGGAGTGAACCAGCGGTACTTTTCGAGTGCGACACACAAACGTGGAGTCTTTCGAGGATCGGGGGGAGTTGTCGCAGTGAGCTTTATGTTCACTGAGCACCGTTACGATCCATGAGACCTGTGACATTCTGAAGGGTGAGGAGCTGTTCACAATCTATGGGGACAAGTCCAGCTTCGTGGTGCGTGGTAGGAACTTCTAAAATAGCGTACTGGTCAACAAACTTAAACACTAAATTCCAATTTGAGAACCTGTTCTGGCCAGCTTGCCCTGCTACAGTCGCTCAGAATGATTTCGGATCAGCCACGAGAAATGTCTCCAGAAATGTGCGCAATTCTGGGACAGCAATAGCAGAAATAAGAGACTTGAGGGGTACTGAAAATTTGGTCTAGGCGTGTGTCATAAGGGACAGGGGCTGGGATCTACATATGTCAAAGCATATGAGCAGATGGATGTGAGAAATTTATTCTGAAGAACAACATCCATCTGCCCATGTACTTTCACATATGCAGATCTCATCCCCTATCATTCGCGACACCCGACCGATCGCAAAAACTACTTACTTTTCGATGCCACCAAATACACGTTTAAAACGTCTTTCTGACTTCGACTTGAGGTTGAATTTCTTTCTACGCTTCGTGTGATATGTGTAAGGCCTGTTTAGCACAACAACTGTATGCCTCCCGTTCTGGACGGGTCAACTGGAGCACGGCTATGGCAACGGTACAGTGAAGTGTAGGCGTCTGCATTCCCAATGTGCTTCTCAGGATAGGTGTCTGTACAGCGTAGGAAGAAAGTTTTTCTGTATGAAAGGATGTCCGCTTGACTGTACGTTTCAGCTTTGCGCTGCAATTGGCAACACTTCGGCGCAAACCACTTGGTGCCCGATGTAGGACTTCGTCCACACGTTGTGAAACAGTGATGGATCGATGCACAAAGTAGGCTGCACTACACGAAGGCAATGCGAGGGACTGAACCACTACTTTCGAGCCCTGCTATACAGTTTCACATCTTATGTTCATCTCGGACTAAACTGACGCCGTCCAGCAGTACTTGTGCAATCTGCCACGTCCTAAGCGGACTACCGGTTAGCCCTTGTTTGCGTCGCGCTTTGTGTATAATACTGCCTTAAATTTCAGCGCAGAGTTTTACACATCATCTCTTGCCACATAACATCGGCAAGATTCTGGGTGAGCTAGTGCAACAGGACATTACCGAGCATTTCGCTCAGCTTCCCCGAGCCATATATGGCGCATATTATGCGCAGCGGCCTGCGCTGCAGTTGCGCGACATCTGTCGGAAGGCCATTGAGAGTATGAAAGGGCCAAGGTAAGCTCATCCACGTGAGGAAGGCTATAGATCATCATGTGACATTCAGATATATAAGATGAGAAACGGAACTGCAGTGTTTCGCACAATTCGCAGTAGGAGGTGGATATCTTACTAAGAAAACAACTGCGAGTGGTAAATGCGGGCGTTGACTGGACGAGTCAGTTCAAAACACAACTTTTTGGAGGTCGGCGTCCATATGAGAAACCGCCGTCCTACACGAACTCCATGTTCTCGAATGCCACAGAAGTTAGCATTCCATGGAATCCCGAAACGTGCAGTACGGGTGGAAGGTCTACCAAGCTACTGCACCCGGTGGACGTCGGCATCCATTTCCGGACACACAGACGTTGTAGCTGCAAATATGCTCCGTAGAAGTAGTGTCTTCGAGAGGTGAACGTTTTGGGGGAAATGTGCATTGGTACCAGATGAGCATAATGTGCCCGGAGGGAATGCCAGCGTGTACACTAAGTTAGAACGAGCCACGAGCACACTGCTGTGAACGGTTGAATGTCCGCGAGAGGTCATTATCACCATGGTCATAGACGACGGAGCTAGTCACACCGAATTGGCAGCGAATACTACGCATGAGTAGATAAGTCGCCAACTTCGGTCCGCGGGAGAGTGTGGTTATGACTGACGTACTCAGTCACGTATTTGAGAAAATCAAGAAGCGATAAGTGAGCACGGACGAGAGGGCGACGGTAGAGCAACGACATAGAGAAAGAAGTTGTGCTGCATCGAATTGTCGAAAGTTAAGAGAGACGAATTTTTGAATACCTAGTGTCAGCTTCTGGTTAGCTCTTCGCCTGTAGAACCAGCTGAGACGGAGTAGCGAGTAGCCAAGCTACTGGTATCAGGGATCGTGGCACCTACTGAGTACGACAGTCTAAGATCGTGATCAAAGTGCGACTTTGGATGTACCTCGGACGTAGGAATCTGGAAAATTCCTTCGAGGGTGTCCATGGATCTCCTGCTGCGAACCCAGTCCGATTACATATCCAGTTTGCAATGTGTCACGACTGAAATGCATGGATTCAGTACAGCTACACAGTTGAAGTGGTAACTGCATCAACAGAGCGGAGACGATCAGTGTGGACCAGACTCGTGATACGAGGGAGAAAAGCTAACCTTCACACTCACTTCTCGAGGATTCCACCAGTAGAGGGTGCCATATTTGTACGGCAGATTCTGTCGCTGATGCCAATGTACCATCGTTATGTAGCTAGTAAGGGCCTTGGGGCAACTGCCAAGTCGTATATTGTAATTCGACAGAATCGGGATTTGCAAGGAAGTACCGGGACAACTCGTGGAGCTGCATTATAGACTACTCAGGAACCACCATAACTCCGGGGCGGGGACGGAAGAAAACGAGAGAGGACGTACAAAGTGAAAGAATCGGGAAGCATTAGGCGATTCGTGGCTTCCCCCGTTCTAGGAGCAGTTATATGGGAGGGTTCCTCTACGCAGCGTTGCGGCGCACGTAATCCTCAGCCGCGCAAACCATACGAGGAACCTGCCGGTGAGGTACACATCGCGTGTTCGCTTACACGCCCACAGGTCGTCACATTACAGGCGTCTTGTCTACAAGTGGCTCAAATGTCGAGGTGCACGCCTGGATGTACACGGGAAGTTTTGTTGAAATGGTGGGAGCATAGAGTGGCTCAAAGTCGAGAGCGCATTACCTCTGTACCAAACTTTCACGAGATATTAGTTGCATCTGTTCGCAGACAGCCTTCGGCATACCAGCAAAACAATGTACATGCAGATCAGATAGGGACATGGGGATGCTTAACGGAAGAGTAATCCATCAGTGAAATGAACCGATAATATGCGAACTCACATACAAAGTCCTGGTGCTAGTACAAGTCGAAACAAGAAGCAACTCCGCCAGGAAGCGAGCGATGACCGTGGTTGAAGCCATACTTGCAAGGTTCGTATCGGGAAGCCGGCAGTCTCGGTGAGTGGGACTGAGCGTCATGGTCCGAGACCCACTCCTATCCAATGACCTCATTGGACCGGTACACGAGGTGTTAATGTGATATTTGCAACCGCAAAGAACGTGGACACCAAGTCACGAGTCGGGCGCAGTAATGAGAGCATGTCACCCACCTCGAGACTGAGCGGAGAGCGAACTGCACGATATCTGTATCATACCATCAAAGTGCTTATAGCGTTAGGTCGTTTACATCCTCGATTCACCCCGGTAGCTCCTCGACACTTACGTCCAGCAGTAGTAGCGCCCTGAGTGGTCACAAACTTTCCGCATGTTAGAGTGATTGTCCAGCCGAGTACTAATGAAGACGAAACCCTCACGCCCTGCAAGCATCGACGTCGTTTTCCAAAACACCGACTTTCTTCTGTCGGCGATCTCGCCTTTGTGGTAAACGCACTGATTCACCAATATTGTACCATCTACGGTTCAAACTTCTACTCAATTCGTACGAGTTCGTAATTTTCAACACGAATCAGAGCGATAGTAGACCAACATCGTAGTGGGCACAACCAATCACTACCAGGGAGCTATAATCTACAGGATATGGAATCACTGCCGGCTCTTGGTAGGCCCCCAGGTGTACTTTTCATTCCAGAGCTATCGCCCGATGATCAGTAGCTCTATAGAACCGTTTCTCTGATGTTACGCATTCCGTTTCGGATGGCGAAGTTGGTGAATGGAAATCGAGGCATTCTGGCAGTGGTTCTCGCCGCTGGGGATAAGTGGAAGACTGTGAAAATTAGTTTAAAAATGGTTAGGAAGAAGTGGCGGTGGTCAGAATGGTATAGTGCGTTCTCTTCCGATTGGAACGATCAGGATAGTCGCACGAAGCAGTTGTGTGTTCTAGCCATGTAGGTATTTAAAGAAACCTGCCGATAAGTACAGGCCCCTCGCAACATTACGACAAATCCCATCTCCAACGCGGAAAACTTGTCTTCTTTCGGTCGCCCTATAGGCAGATTATCGTCGCACAGAATCCGTGATTGGAGTAGCGTACAGTGCAATTTACGGGGCTCGAAGTACCTCCCGAGGTCGTTGAACAGAAAAGAAGACGTTCCGAAGATGGGAGAGAAGGTCCTCCTGCAAAGTTTGCATATTGAAGGTGGACAACGAAGTATATTGACGACCTGCATCAGCACGTTTGTAAGACTGGATGCGACAGCTGTGAAAGATGCGCGCATGAAAAAAGCAGAGTACGATAAAACTATCCAGGAACCGAGGCGTGTGAGAGTCTGAGGTCGCAACAGAAATAACAGATGCGAGAATAGCAAACTTTTCTCTCGAAGAGACCGACGACATTGCTTTTATGCAGCGCAGTGTTTTGTAACCATGCTAAAAGAGGTCGATGGTTTTCGTAAGAGGGTCACGTGAATCTCAGAATAGAAACAGTCTGCTTTCGTATTCCTAGCGACCTCGGAATGGATCTAAACGGATAGGAACGTTTTACATACCACTGTCAGTACTGATTGACGAGCAGCAGCACAGGAATTCTTGTCACCATTGAGGCCTACTAGTGTGCAAATCTGAGTGAGAAATAGTCTTGGCATCGTTCGTTCCACGATGAGGTGGTATTATTCCTAGCGACGGGAGTTTGTTACAGTATAATATCATCATTTGTTTGTTCTTTGACACAGCAGGAGTTCAGCATCTATTTATGCAACTTTTGGGGAACCATTCTCGATTTTTCTGGACGTCTTTTCACATCGGACGCGTTGCCGTATACGTCAAGTTGCCCTACCTATTACCAACTGATCATTCTTACAGGCATGGTGGTCATCGGAAAGTCTGCCGTCTACGTACCGTCTAACGTCGGGGTCTTGTAAGAAACCAGGAATGACCAGTCCAAACCCGAAATGTGGGTTAGAGATGCTCAACCGTGACAGCAAGCTAGTCTCGTTATTTTGGCGTGGGTCTAGATGTACACTCCTATCGGTTCTCCCGGCAGGAAGGCCACATCTGGGCCTGGCGAGACCCCGCCCACCTAATCGCATCGGATTCAAAGATTTGTTTGACGGTCGCTGTCGTCATAGGACCGTGTCGAGACAGCTCACTTACAGGTTATATACCCCAAGCTCGGCGCCAACATCCCAGCCATGTTGGTAAATTCGGCTTTGATTAAGTTTCCGCACGTCGATGCGCATCCTACGCATTGCTCTAGACAAGAACATTTATTCATGTCATTGCTCACTTGAAGTAAAACAATTGCACATCGTGAATGCTCTGATTGAAGCAACAGCAGTTTGTACTGTAGCGCGGCACAATCTCTCCTTCTTGGAAAAGTCCAGAATTTGATGCCTGCTTGGTTGGGCTCCTATCAGAAAGCAACCAGCAATGTACAAGTTCTTTCTGCAGCGCTCTTCTATTTACCTGCCTCAACAGAACAGCCGCCACTGGACGAATAGGATACTAGTGAAAAGAAGGTAAGCGCTCCATTATTTGTGATCTGAGGACCTCCGGATGTGAGGTGTGGGCGCGGTAGACGATTCCAATCTAGCTTTTCCGAACTACTCAGCCGAATCTTCCGCGGCGTACAGTTGACTCCGGTAGGGCTGGAGTAAAGTACACGTCTAAGCACAGCAAATTTCCGCAGTCTGAGACCAGGAGAAACGAGAAGATCTCGTCTGTATTTCCGGACATGGATGCGGACGTCCATCGGATGCAGTAGCGTACTGAACCTTCCACATGTAATGCATATTTTGGAATGCCATGGAATGCTGACTTCCGTAGCATTCCAAAACGTGGAGTTTACGTAGTACGGCCGTTTCTTGGCATGGACGCCGACTTCCAAATTTTAAATATTTTGAACTGCCGCGTCCGATGAACGTCCGCGTTTACTACCAGCAGGTCATATCCTAGTAAAGCATCCAGCTCGTACTGCATATCGTACAGTACACTGCAGTCCCGCATCTTGCCTTACGTACCTCAATGTCACATGATGACCTATAGCCTGCCACATTTCGATAGGCTTACCTTGCACCCTTCATACGCATAATCGCCTTCCAATATATTTCGCCCCACTGCACTGAAGACCGCTACGTGCTATATGCGCCATCTGCGGCTCTAGGAAACTGAGCGCTATGGTAGGAGATGTTCGTCTGCACTGGCTGACCCAGAGTATTGCCGACGTTATGTGGCACAAGATGATATGTAAAACTCTCCGCTGATTGCTCGGACAGTATTGTAAACATTGTGGATCGCAAACAAGGACTAGCATGTAATCTGCGTAAGGCGTCGGACATTGAACAAGTGCTGCTGGACGGCGTCATTTTAGTGCGCGCCGGACATAAGAACATTAAAGGTACGGGGGGACTGAAACGTAGTGGTTCAGTTTCTCATGATGCCTACGTGTAGTAGAGCCTGCTTTGTACAATGCCCCGTCACTGGTTAACAATGCCCGCACGAAATTGTTCATCTAGCACCGCGTGATTTGCGCTGAAGTGTTGCCAATTGCGGGGCAGAGCTGAGGCCTACAGTGGAGTCGGCATCCTTTCTTACGACACAACTTTCATCCTACGCTGTACGACCCCCTACCCTTAGAAACACGTGGGAAGTACAGGCGCCAACACTGCACTGACCCCCTGCGGAAGCCATGCTACAGTTGACGCGTGCAGAACAGGAGGCACACACTTCATGTCCTAGACAGGTCTTACACTAATCAACGAAGCGTAGGAACAAACTCAACCTCGAGTCGACGTCAGAGAGAGGTTGTACACGTGTAACTCGTGGTGTTGAAAAGTCAGCGATATGTAACATCGGTGGGGTGTCAGTACTGACAGGGGCTCAATTCTGCACATGTAAGAAACATGGGTATATGGCTGTTGTTTCTCAGATTATATTTCGCACATCGATCTGCTCATGTGTTTTCACATGTGTAGATCTGAGCCCCTGTCACTAGGGGCACCCCCCTAGTCTAAATTTTCATTACTGCTCAACCGTCTTTTTCCTGCTATAGCGGCCCCAAAATCGCCCACTTTTCTGAACGGCCTTTCCCGCGGCCAAGCCCAACTCTTTCACAGGGTCCATAGTCTGTCCCGCTCGCCAGGAACCGGTTCTCGAACTGGTACGTAGTGTTCAAGTTTCTTTTACTTCACGCTATTCAGCCACTGCTTCACATAGCTACCTAATCTCCGTCAATACTTATCGAAACGGCAATGAAATGCTCGCGGTCATCAGAGTCGAAACCATCATCTCAAGGACTGACCTCCTCTACCCTACTACTCCCGTCCACCTCTGAGCCTGCAAACCCAGCCACGTCCGCGTCGTCTCCACTGTCTGATTTCTCAGCGCTTTCGTTACTCCTACGACTAACACGGGCCATCTCACTGGCCCGGAGCTGCGGTAGCCCTCTCAGTGCATAGAACACCTGGTCCGGCACACTGTTCGCTTCCGGCATAACGTACAAATGGTACAGTACAGTCAACTCATCCGCAATGCGCTCCCAATACCCAGCCCCGGCGTGCGTGAGATGCCCATGCTTGATAAACACAGAGTTCGGCGGGGCAATGATCTTCTTCATCTCGAAGAACTCCGCCGCTGCCACTCGCTCAGTCTCCTCCCCGTATATGAATGTGTGTGAATACTCACGCACCCACAACGGGAAGCCCGCTGCCCCGCTCACGATTGCAAAAATGCCCAGGGTCTCCGCGCCCAATGACTTTTCAGAGTCGTCGGGCGGCGCTTGCCGCAGTCAGTCCTTCTCAGTAACCACAAACCGACCCCACGACTTCTGTATGAACAGCTTCGTCCCAGATATGTTCCTGAGACCGACGTAGGCAGCAAGCTGACCTACTCAGGCGTGCAACTGCCCGCGCCTTCGCGAAGCACACACCCGATCCGCCCTCGATATGCAAGCATCCATCAGCACGCTTGGTGTACTGGAGTAGCGGGCGATTCCGAGCTCCCGGTCTACTATGTGCCCCTCGTCTTCCCCCTCGTTCACAATCGGGTTCCACTAGGTCTCATTCGGCGCCTGGCTCAGTGCATTGTCCCGGTCAGATGTGCTCACCATGAGCGGAAATAACGTTTCGACGGGGAAAAACTTCCACTTGGGCGTCGACATTAGGGGCTCGAGGCTTCCGCGCGGAATGCCGCTGGAGGCAGCGATGTTCTCAAGGAACGTGTAGCCGAGGTGCTGAAGCTCACATTGTAGCCTCTCGAAGTACGTATATTCATTGCCATAATCCTCACCCCCGTCTGCTACGTTCCTCCGGAAGTGTGTCTGAGGCCGGTTGGGCTTCGTGACGCCCAGATCAACATTCATACCCTCAAGCTCAGTAAAGTACACGTACCTCCCGATAAAGAACTGAAGCCGAGGCCTGGCTACTACATACTCAATGGAAAGGTACAAGTGCGCCCCTTTCTGATTGGGTATGTGGATGGGAGGCAGCCAGAGCATGGAGTGCGGGTGTTTCGCCATCCGCAGCCGCAACTCCTGTTCTTCGTGATCCGGCAGGCCGACGTATGCCAGATTCTCCTAAGTGCCGGGTGTTTCTTCAAACACCACGGTCTTGTCTGCAGTGCCGACCGGCAGCTGGTTCGAAACCTTGTCGTCGAACATCTGTGGGGCATAGTCATGCTGGCCTGTGTTCTCCTGGGCCGCCTTGATCTTCTGGGCGACTCCTCGCCTCGACTGCCGCACTGCCCTTTTCAGTCCACCGGATATCCCCGACTGCATAACCTCCACAAGTCGGGGCGTTGACCGTGAGGAGGGTGGAGCCGGTCTTTCCCCACCAAGCGCTTTTGTCGCGGGCATGACTTCTCGGGCCTTCCACGCACAGACTGCAGGCTCGAGTGCAGTCGTGTGGGAAGCAGGAGCACGCCTGGCAGAGTGGCGTATAGGAGGCACATCAGCTGGAGTCGTGACGCGAGCCCAGGCCGTGTGCTTTCTGGGCCCGGGAGCAAAGTGCTCGGTTACCTTACTTGCGAAGCGCGTAGCACGCTCCTTGTTGCCCTTCTACAGATCTTCTGCGGGGCCGTTGTCTCCCTTGGAGAAGAGGCGCATATGGGGCAGTTAGAGCTCTTCGATGAAAATTCTGAGGAGCTTTGAGTGAGCAATCTCAGTCCCGAAAAAGTAGTCACCACTCAAGCCCTTCCCCTTGCCATAATTCTCAAGTAAGTCTAGGCAGACTTGGAAAGGCTGACGCACGCTCTCGTAGAAAGTTTTAGATTCAATCATTACGTCGCGGGCTGAGTTGTTGATGAAACGCGACGCAGAAGTCATGAACAGAGGTACGACTTGAGCGCTTTCTGACCAAAGATACTGGTCATCAAGGTGAGTGATGCAGAGCTTGTTAGAGGTCAGGGTGTCGATGGTCAGGACGCGCAGCACCTTCATGAGGCCTGAGTCTCGGAGGGAAATCTGCACTACGCGTCCGTAGCGGCGGTAGGTAGACAGGCCGGTTACTGACAGCAGAATGGCCTTAGTCATTGCTTCCACAGTTCTCTTTCGAATCAACGCCAATAGGCCCATGTCGTTCTCCACGACGAGAGCCTGCATGAAAAGGATGACACTCATGAGGAAGTGGAACAAATACTTGTCGATGCGGACCAGTCCGGCGGGGTCGTTCTGCTTGGACACGTCTGACAAGATTTCCGTATCCGTCATGTCTCGTCCATCTGTTTGGCGGATAGGACGCACACATAGGCGCTCACGAGTCCTTGCTTTGCCGTCCTTTCACTCCTTCCGGCTAAGGACAGCTTGGCGGCGATGAAGGTCGTCTACCAAAGCACACTTCACACCTTCGCGCGACACCGTGCTGTCCTCGACGATCTCGTCGGCGATATCCGGCAGCAAGGAATCATCGCACCGTCGCACTATGACCGACATGACGCCAAGGTACTACATGTAGCAGCGCTCAACTATGCTGTCCTCCAGGCGGTTGATGGTGCCGTTCGTGCATTTGCAAAAAACGTGCTGCGGCCGTATGGTCTGCGCAGTATAGACTTACGCCTCGGTGGACTCGCGTTCGGCATGTAAGAAAGTCAAACATGACACCGGCTGCTCCTCGACCTCCACGGCAAGGACATCAGAGCCCGCACCGCCCGACATCTCTGGTGCGAGAGAGCGGTAGAACGAAGGACCCGCCTGGCGTGGCGCGTCCCGGCGCAGGCATTTACGTGGTGCCGACTATGATGGAAAGGGCTGCACGCCCTTTTCCGCCCGGAACTCGTCCCTAGTCGCCGCCAGCTGCGACTTCGGCACTAACTCCAACCCATCCTGCGGCTCGGTAGCCGACGTGAGCGACTCGTGGACGGTGGTTTTGATGGGAAGTTTGTCGGTCACTTCGGAAGTATGACACTTGCGAGAAAGAATCAGCAATGGGAATGAAGGAGGAGGGAATCTATTCTAGGAGGGCGGAGAAGATAAGAAAGGATCCATGTTCGGGAGAGGGTGTACGGGTGATGGTAGGGAATAGAAACACTGAGAGAAGAGAGTGGTAGCGCAGGAAGGATAGGGACACGAGTGCGACAGAAGATTGAACGGCTACGGTTGGCAGCAATTATCGTCGCTCCCAAAAACAAGTAATTCTCACCAGGCTGCAGTAGCTGCATTTCACGTTTGAGAAGTACGTAATTGAAAAGGTCGATGGAGTCTCACTAACTACAGGGGTTGAGATATGCATTTGTGAAAATACACTGGCAGATGGATGTTGTTTTTCAGATTAGATTTCGCACATCCATCTGCTAATGTGTTTTTAGATGTGTACATCTCAGCCCCTGTCCCTAGTGACACCCCCCCGCACCGTAAATAATCTAATTATTTTTGCCAGTTCCTCGGAGGGGGCGCCACTGTTGGTAACTCCTATTACGGAACACCAACGTGAGCGTGTGTGAGAATGTCGTGTTCCTGGCTGCCGCCCACCCTGTATGCAATATATATGGCACACACCTGCTCCTATAGCACGACACCTCACACCCTCCTGGTACCGGTTTCCCGACGTGGTCTCTTCGGCTATCTTTGCTTTGTCCTCGTCTCTCCTGTCTGTATTTCGATCCCCGTGGTTTTCCTTGCTTTGCTTGCGACGTTCAGCTCCTCCCTCCTTGCCTCCCCATTGTTCCTGGGTTTCTCCCCTTTTTTTGGTTCCTCACCAAACTGTAATCATGTAGCCGACTGAACTTGGCCTGCCCGGGACGGCCGGTGTGTGCTTGCCGACCTTCATTGCCGTTATCTCCTCATCCGGGGTGAACGCGAAGTATCACCTCATCAAGTTCCACATGTCGACCTTCCTGCACTCTGTCATTGCACCAGACAACAACGTCTCAACGGCGGTCAAGGAAATCCCCATCGTGAAAAGCAAGCAACGCAAGTCTGGCAGCGACTTCCGCACTTCTACCACAAGCGATTACCCGGTCTGTCGAGAGCAGGGCATCGAGTAGATGAGGTAGATAGTGCGCGCAGCGCCCGTATTCGCGTTTACGACCCGAAAAGACAAGAGAACTGTGGAGATCGCGGATGCTACCCTGAGCCGGACTAACTCTGGGGTGTCCCTTAATGTTGGCACCAAGTTCATTCCCTCTAAGGTCAGCAATGTTTGGGAAGTAGTTCTACCAGATAGCTTTTCTGTTCGCCACACCAGAACTTTAGAGGTCCTGGTGTTCTTCCACGCGATCAATGCTTGCCACTTGAGGCGAGGCGGCAAAGCTGTATTCGCTTTGAAGAAGATAACTCAAACCGAGAATCGTCTTGTGTTTGCTGTCCAACCGCTGACTCGGGCGTTTGCGAAGCAGGTGAAGGCAGTGCGAGCTTCGAAGCGCGAGGCGTTATTCGGAATCCAATTTCTGTTACGTCCGCGCGTTCACTATTTTGTGGCTTTGAGGTCGTCTGCTTATCGCTTTGCACCCATGACGCAGGACATGCCCATGCAGGGGAATGAGAGCGGAAGTGCGGACGACAGTACAAGCAGTGCCGTAGCTTGGAGCAGAGCTGCGGGGAAGAATGAGTTCAAAGGGGCGGCTACTCGACTATTCCTGTCGAGCTTGCAAGCAATCGATACAAACAAAACTCTGTACGGTGTCAAGCACCGCAGCAAATGGCCGTATCTGGACCGCTTTGAGTCGCGCGATGACCAATTGCCGCTGGTATTTGCCGACTTGAGCGGGGATATCCAGGAGGCCCTGGGGCTTCGACACGAAGCGTCTGAAGATGATGGTGCATGTTCAGAGGTTATCGAGGTGGACTCGGAGCTTTCGGTTCCCAATTCGGAAGACATAAAACCGCGTCGTCATCGGCAGGTGACACTGTTGAGTACCACACCCAGTGTGGGACTGTTCACGCAGCCTCCTCGTTCTTTGTCTTGCCGCCTGAAAGAGCAGTTGGAGTTGGAACTGGAGGGTAGCGCCAGCGAAATGGGGGATGTGGTCGCACACTGTCGTACGCGGCAACCCGGTGAGGCTTTCTAGTCCGCTCTCACCCCCTTCGTGCCGGAGCCGAACGACCTCCTTCGCGAAGAACCAGAACCAGCCAGCCGTATTAGCCCGTCTCCACCGCCGCAGGAAGTGTCGGAAGAGTCGCTCCCCAAGGCGAATCCATCGACCGACCTTCTCCTGAAGCTGCTCGGCGTGATGAAGTCGGACTGCCGTGTCCACAGCTCCACTTTTGACGACCTCCTCTATCATCAAGCTGACGACTCAGATGAATGCCTGGACGGTAATGTTCAGCTGCTGTTGACGGGCCGTCTGTTCAAACTCAGGAGCGAGCGAGTTACCGACAACTCTGCGCATAATCTTTTCACCCACAAAAACATCGACGCCTCCATCCCAACATTCGACGTACTGCTTCCTAAAACTGGCCACGGAAGCATTTCTGTCATGGTCTGCAATTCGACAAGTGGATTTTGCTCCCCAAGCGCTACAGCCGACAGGTGTACGACAAGGGGAAGGATGGAGCCAGGGCGTCGAGGGGAAGGCGGCAGAAGGACTTCGTGTTTATAGTGGAGGACCTGGCGATGGTCCACGTCCCAGCTCGAGGTCAGTACAAGCAAAACTCGGGTATAAAAGGATGTAGCCACGTATCAGTCACGCAATGGGCTGTTCATTTCTGGCAGAGGAAGGTGCCGCTTGAAGTGCAGTTCGCCGGGGTATGCTACCGTGGCAAGAGGTATGTACAGTCTTCGCGCGCATCCTGGACCAGGCGTATAGATAAAATCCGGCGGTTTGAGCACGGTGACGTCGCGAGAGGAGCTGTCGAAGGGAGTCGCATGAAGATGCTTCGACCCTGAGCAGAAAAACATCGCGCATATGGGCGAGCTGGTGTTGCAGTACTCGACACGGGGAGACGCTGTGGTGGACCCGTTCAGTGGGACATGTGCGACCGCAAAAGTATGACTAGTGTTTCCGAGAGACCGCCGCTTCGTGGGGTGCGACAAGGATGACGACTGCGTCGGTCAAACTTTACGGTCCTTGGCTAAGGCGTTTTGCGAAAGCGTTGTGAGCACTGCGTGCGACAGGAGTGGCTCTCCGTTGGTTGTGGAACTTTCCGCAAGGTAGCTGAGTGGCGTGAAACGGAATATGTCTGTCGGGAGGGGGAGCAGCCCGTCGGATGCTCATGCTGGATGTCCCCAGTGTCAATGTCTACCTGAATATATAGTCCGGTTTACTGCCAACCACGCAGGGGTTCCCATGCTTTGACCTGCGCTATTCACAGGAGTCGGTGGACAAGTGGCCGGAGAAGCACCACGCCCTGATTGACACGCAATAACCGCGAATATTACGCGCGGTGGAAGCGAAGGCGAGGTGTGTGATGGTGTGTCCGTCGACGGTGAACTACGAAAGTGTGGGACTCAGGGTGTTTGCGGACCGGGTCTTCGCCAAAGGAGACACGACCTTCTCACTCTATGGAACGCTCCGGTACGCAGATTAGCGTGAGCGCACGCGGGAGAAGACGAAGGTCTACGGAGGTGGAATATTGTTTGTAGACAAAGAACGTTTCAACTGGATAGTTCTCCTCGTGGAGAGGGGGCCGGAGTCCTTTGTGGGCCCCAGGTATAAGGTGTCCAGTGTACCGGCCTCCTTTCGTGTGGCCAGGTCTGCGAATGACGCCCGATACCTGCCTGTGGATGAGGACGAGCGAAATAGAGGTACTTCTAGAGCGCGAGACACAAACGTGGAGTGTCACGAGGATCGAAGGGAAATGTCGCGAGAGCTCGACACTCTCTGAACACCGCTCCGAGTCGTGACACGCGTGAGGTTCTGAAAGGTGAGTAGCTGTTCACAAATTAAGAGGTTAAGTTAAGTTTTTAAGTACGTGACAGGATCTTCAAGAATAGCACGCAGATTAACAAACTTAAACACTACGTGCTATTTTCAAAGCTAGCTCCCGGCGAGAAGGACAGACTATAGCAGCTGAGAATGACTTAGGCTCACCCGCAAGAGAGGATGCCCAGAATAGTGCCCGCTTTTGGGGCAGCTATAGCAGGGAAGAAAGGTTCCAGAAGTAAAGAAAATTTAGACTAGGGGGGTGTCACTAGTGAGAGGGGCTCAGATCTACACGTCTGAAAACACATGAGCAGATGGATGTGCAAAATTTAACGTGGAAAAGAACATCCGTCTGCCCATGTATTTTCATACGTGCAGATCTCGGCCCCTGTCAGTGTTGGCACCACCCAAGTGTGAGTCTTCGTTATTTTCTGGAAGGCCCATTTGCAGGCCCTCAGCCCCCTGGTTCCAGTCTTGCCAATGACTCTTATGATACTTCAAACGAAAGCAGGCACTCTTGGCGTGCGCATGAATTTACAAGGGCCCCATTGTTGTTGGTAGCTGCTAGCTGGGACTTGTACCGCTCGGCTCACCGCGACTGCGAAGTAGTTTACGAACTCGATCTTCTCACAGAGCCCCTGTCTGTCCTGTCCTGCCCGTCACGCAGCTCTACATCGATGGCTCCGCCGGCCAATAAGACGGGAGGGGCTATTCCGATGCAATGATCTCGCCAGCGGACCGATGAGCAGCGGGAGGAGGAGGATGTTGCCCCGGCCGAGTTACTGCACCGACCCGCCAGGTCAGTGCAACTTAGCAACAACCGGCGGGCAGGTTAACGGTGGTTCTGCGTCCCCAGACATCGCCGGCGCCGTCTCCGTTTGGTCCAGAACAAGCCGATGGTGCCACTGTTTTGGCGACTCACGGTGCTACTATAACACTGGCAGTTCCACCGGGACATGCTGCCAACCAGATGCCCCCCTGTCGTGTATCTATTTAATCTGACTGCAGCTCGAGCACAGTGAGCTTCCCCATACCGGCCGGAATTGCATCCGCACCACGCGTCCACACGCATGGCTTAGCCGCCCCTGTGCGGTCTCACCTCCCCCGTGGAGCGAGGCCGACTCACCGTGCGACTCTGCGCCCTCATGGTGCTTCGGGGGTCAGACCGTCCTCGTCTCCACCTCCGCCCATGCCGTCCTAGACAGCGATTCAAACTTCCGCTGTAGCTCGCTCACAGTCGATCTCGCGTGAGCAGATAGAAAAGCTACACACGATGCTTGCTCAGCATACGGACAAGGTCAGGGCGCAGGAACAGGAGATTGCTGGTTTGAAGACAAGGCTCAACGACTACAAGGAGAAAATACAGCAACCAGATCAAGAAATTCTTGAGGTGCTGGTGACCACCAAGGCAACGTTTTCCGAGTTCCTGCGACTACAAGCCGGATTCATGAATATCAACCTTGAGAATGAGGACATACGCGTGCCTCGCGGGATTTCTGGTGGTACCCAGCAGGCTACAACGCATCCCAGAACTGGACGTGGTCAGAGTTCGAAGCTTATGACACAAGTGGGGGAAAAGTACATTGGTGTTGCCAAGACCATCGAGAAGTTGATTCTGCAATGATGCCACTGTGAAAATGCTGAGCTGGACCAAACAAGTTCTGTTCCCTTCCTGAACGAGGCGGGTCGTGGTGAGGCGTCCGTGGCGGGAAAGCTTTCCGCGGACGACCTGGAAGGTGTCCTGCCGATTCCACCGATGGTTCTTGGTGATCGTAAGGATTACTCTACGCGTTTCTGCTACGATGAAGCCACAGCTCTAGTTGGAACGGTGCGTGCAGAGCTTGGCACCGAGAACTGGTCGTCCTTGTTTTCGGAGGCCCAATCCCGCCGAGAGTGCGACCAGTCTATTCCGACGGACTATACTGTATGAGCTGGGATGAGGCAGACTATCTCTGACGGGATGAGTGCGCGAAAGAGAGAGGATAGGGACAATCTGATACAATGCCTTGGGTATTTCTTGATCATGTCGCAGAAGACCACGTTCGTATCAGACAGCGAGCGGGCGAAGCGCTTATGTCAGGCAGTTATCGCACGACGTGAGATGTCCCAATCGTGTCATAGGCCCTGCACAGGCCAAACCAGGGAGAAGCGGGAGCTTGACGCCCTCATCGCTGCACTTCTGGCACTGGGACGTGATTTTCTGTGCAATTTACGTTCTCATCTGCAGACCGCCTCAAGCATACGCATTGCAGAGTGACATCAACAGCGTCAGTGGGTGGAATACAATCCATGTACCGAGCAAAGGCATACTCGGTAGGCTGCATTGATTCATAGTCATGCATACGGAGGAGAGACAGAACCTGGGCCACGCATGCAGTGTCTGTGTGTTCTTTGAATTCGGTGGCCTGGCGCATGAAGCTGAATCGCTGCCATTTCTTCGGGCCGAAGTTTCTCTTCGCGAAGGCGCGCTGAATTACATGTTTCTGCATTGGGACGAGTCGAATGACATTCATGACGGAACCATAGTTTTTGACTGAAGGACCGAAGCTGTCCAGAACGTAACCACTTTTTACGATAGTAATTTGGGGAATGTCGCATGTGTGGACCGAATGCTGCTGGAGAAACTCGGCGCGGACAATGCCCAGCAGCACAGTAGTGCCCTGGTAACCAACCTGGACAAGACGATCGATGCAGATGTCAGGAGCTTCTCCACGTAGCGATTGGAGTGTCATGATAGTGAGGCGGCCTTCTTGGTTTCCGAGAAGCGGCGTGGCGAGAATTTTCAAGTCAGCAAGCTCGCGATGGTACTTTCGGATGCCTTCCATGACAAGACGCGCAACGTGCCTGTCGTTCAGATTCTTGCGCAGGTTTGTGAGGCGACGCGATTGGGAGACTGAGCCAACTTGCGTTCGAAAGACGGCAAGCTTTTCGGAGTGCTGGATTCGGCTGACGGTTTCGTCTATGGCTGTTGACCTCCTCTTGGGGGTCTCGCGGTCGTCTTGCTTGAATGCCGTGCGAAAATTTTCATAAGAACTGGCATCTACGTGTTGTAGGCCTCGAAAGTTGCGGATGTGGTCTACAAGGTGAGTGAGGAGATGAGACTTGAGGGACTTCGTCCTGGTGGGTTGGTGGTCACCAAAGATGTGGAATATGGAGGCTTTAAACTTTTTGACCCGGAACTCTAGGTTCTGAACCTCGGCGAAGCTCCAGAGCTTCTTTATCCCCTGTCTCGAGCTGAGCATTAGAATGCTTGAGAGCTGAGCGCAAATGGATGCCAGGGGCGTTGAGTCAGCTTCATCACAGCAACCATCTATGATTCCTACGATAATAGGAACGACCATGTCCAGGGACTTGTAGTGCTTGGCCCCCAGCATGCCGCGGACTCCCTCATTTTTGTAGAGTCCGTTCGGGCTACAGCCTTTTTCGGAGGCGCAAAAGTCGATGTGTAGGTCGGGAACGTAGAAGTCCCTCTCAATGGCAGCCAGAACTGCGTTGACTCGGCGAGTGAGAGCTGCCCAGATGGTTCTGAACTATTTCTGACTGTTGCCAACGGGAGCTTGCGCCGTGAATAGCTCGAGGGAGTCGAGCCTAAGATATATGCAGGCCTTGCTTAGCTTGGAGATGCGGTAGGGAAGGTTTTGCAGCGGTTCGATACCAAAAATAGAGTGCATGTCGAGATAAGAATTGGATGAAAGCAATGGACATGTTCCGAAAAAAGGATGGCAGCCTCCGCAGGGAGAAGGTGGCGAGGATTTGGTGCGTCTATGCGGGGGAGCAGGTGCCTGGGCCGGCCTGCCAAGCAATGCATGGGCAGCGGCTTCGGCCTCGTGGTCGGCCACTTTTCTGCGATGTGCGATGGTGGACTGCGTGGTGCGCGGCGGGAATGACGCGGACGAAGTAAGGGGATTTGAGTGCACTACGCAACGGTGGCAGGGTTGGCTCGTTTTTGTGCCTAATCGACTGCTAATGATGTCCTTCGCCTCAGTTATGTCGCGACAGTAGATGGTGAGTAATGGGTGACGTTTGCGGAGACGATAGTAGGCATCTGAGTATGTGAAGTCTACCAGGGCCTTTTCATACAGAGGCGTTAGCAGAGAGTGCAAGCCGGAGTGTAGTAAGGAGGTTTTGGTGTCTGGTGCACGAGTAGTCGAAGAAAATGGAACGACGTCAAAGTCTCTATCGTCCACGCTGAGGAAGAGATGGACAGGAAGATAGCCAGCGACGGTATGCAGGCACATTATGCATCGTCGGCAGAAAGCGGCAGTGAGGTTGAGGAGAATTAAATGCACTGCATACGAAACGAGAGCGCTGTCGTTTAGTGTAGTGGCGGATTAATACGCATAGATCCGTATGCAACATACAAACAAGTGGGTCCCCGACGTCTGCGTGTCGCAGATGACACCCTCCACCTCGGTACCGACGACCTCTTCCTTGAGGTCTTGACCAACTCTTCTGTGCACGTCGGTCTGCATAAGATGCGCGACGAGATGCTTGTCGCTCTGCGGGGCCTCACCACAAGGGCAGAAGTACCAAGACTCTGTGTCAGCCTACGCCAGTCGCTTTCGCAGGATCTCGACAGGGTCCCGCAAGTAGCCAGTTCCGAAAGGCGTACGGCTGTGGTCCAACACAAGAGTTGCGGAGAATCCCTGACGGTGAAGCTCCTTCTCGAGAACAGCGAGTGTGAGATAGAGACACTCTTGTGAGGAGCGAATACGGTCTCCAGAGCGCGCGAGAGAGAAATCGGGATCCCTGTTGATAAAGGTAATCTTGTCAACAATGCGCGGGCCGGCAGTCCTCTGTACTTCGGCGAGAGAAACTGCGATAGGTTGTATGACGAGGTTGGCATTACTTGGGGTCGGTTCTGGATTAGGGTGTCACCCGACTGGGAGAAAGGGAAGTAGAAGTGCCCGAGCCTCACCAGAAATGACGTTGTCATCGTAGTGGACAGGAGGTTTTTGGCCGCGTGAACCTTACGGGGAAGTCGAGATGAGCTCGGCCGGTCGTCGTGTTCGGAAGTGACAGTGTTGCTCGCGTTTGGAAAGGGAGTAGGTGTCGGTAGACAATTAAACGCAGTGCCAAGATTTGCAGCGCAAGTTAAGTGCTGGAAAGGATGGCTGCAAGGAGAAGGGCTGGCGGCAGGAGTGAAAGAGCGGAGATGTAGGACATTTTCCGTGGGTGCAGCTGTTTTCCTGTGTTCGGTGAGTACAAGACTGCAGGTCCGCTCACAAGCACTACCGCGTTCAGGAAACCTAGTGCTGGTCTCGTGCACGCGGAAGTGGTCAAGGTGGAAGACGAGGCCTGCCGTTCGACACATTCGCACCCTATAGGCTGTCTCGACAACAGAAAATCATGCCTTCGCTGACGGGTACTACAACGAGAGGGGGGAATCTAAAAGCAGTGATGCTGCAAAATCCCTGATTCGAAGATATTCAGAAGTTCGTACGGGCTACTGTAATTTCATATAAGGTATTTGCAAGGCACGGCAGCGAAAGTGCGGAACTCGAAAACCCGCCAAAGGCGCTGCATAAACCGCAGCGACACGAAGTGCCACCTCGTCAAATCTGCAAAGGCACGCTGTTGTCAACAGAAAGTACTGAGTGACGGTTTTTCCTTGTGATGCGACGTCGTGCACAGGTAAGCCGCGCGTATTCGAGATGGTATTCGTATGGGTACGAAGGGTTTGAGCGCGACAGTCCGCGTCGTCGGAGAGTGGGGAAACATATGATATGCGATTCGATGCGGGGAATACGGGCTGTTCGAGGTGGAGAAGGTACCGGGGTGCAGGTAATGTTGGGGTTTGGTGTGCAAACTGGAAGGGATGGTGGGCGGAAGGGGTCGCGTCGTCGCAGATTGACAAGACGTGTTGGGGGTGACGCCATGCGGGAAGTGCGGGCTGTCGGAAGCAGAGGGCGATGCTACGCGGGGAATGCGGGCTGTTACAGGTGGAGACGGTGACGGAGTGCGGGTGATGGTGAGGTGTGGTATACAGAATAGAAGGGATGGTGGGCCAGATGGGAGGCGCCGTCGAAGAGTCGCGACACGTGTGATATGCGATGCGATGCGAGGACTACGGCCTGTTGGAGGTGGAGAGGGCGAGGGAGTAGGGGTGATGATGGGACATGATGGTCAAAACGTAGATTGGTCCAAATAATGCCAAATGGCTATTCATGTAGCAATACGGAAATGTAGTAGAACACGACTGGACTTTCATCGCGCGTATTGAATGTTCAGTTTAGTATCAGTAAGTGCTCTGCGCAGCTGGACTTAAGGCAGTTCCAAATACCGCAAAACTGCATTTGGAACTACGAGAAGTGCCGTTGTTGAGCAGTGAAACTACGAATGGACTTCCACACGTCGCAGTACGCTGCGCAGTATTCGAGCATCCCAGGTTTCCACAGCCCGTCGTACATGAGCCAGTACTACTGGACACGGACGTTCACCCGGTCGACGTCCGAGTATAGTATTAGTACACCCGGACTTCCACCAGGGGGATGTCCGCGACCAGTATTACTAAACCCAGATGCCCACGTGGTAGAAGTACGAGTATAGCAATACTAGACTGGGACGTCCACCGGGTGGAAGTCCGAGTCAACCAATACTAGACCCGGACATCGATCTGGTGGAAGTCTGGGTCTAGTAGTACTGGGCCGGGAACTGCAAAATGTGTTGTGAACCACGGGTATTACCAGACCTCGGACTTCACTCAGTGGACATCCGCATCCCTGTCCAGAAACACAGATGCTGGTAAAGTGCTATATTAGTCCATTCCGCGAGGGGGCTCATATGTCTAAGCTTTTAGCGGTAAGCTCAAAACATCTGCTTCCAAGGACCCAAATACGTATGCGAAGGCTTGAAGCCGTTCTGGAAGCCTCTTTCGCCAAGGATCCGACCTGGCGACAAAGTAGTTTCCACAAACACCCCATCGGCGGTGCGTCTATGACTCGTCATTCTGAGCAGCTGAGGATCTATGTTTCGCACAGACTCTTAGAACTGCCAATCCTGGAGTTGAGCGCTTTTCGGTCCCGGAGGGAAGTTCTTCTATCTGTCTGCAAACGGTGGACCGCCGCACTATCTTATATCCAGACGGTGAACCTGCGAGGAAACTCTCCATTCCACTATCTCGATGCATAGGGGCATGAGCTCGAGCGTAAACTGCCTCCTGCGTTGTATTAGAATTATCACTTATTGTACTCATAGATTTGCGAACGATCAAATTTCGTTTTGTTGGTTTTGGGTGGTCCCGTCCTTGTCATTTCAACTGTACGCAATAGAAATAACGAGTTTTGCGGCACCCGCCTACTGAAATCCGCGAGCAAGTCGGGGAAGTCGCCTATACCTTGCGATACCGACTGATCAGCCGCCATCTCGGAGGTACAGTGGCACGAACCCTTCATACAGCACGAGTCATAACATAAACACAATTTATCAACCGCAGGACATAATTTTCACTGGTGTCAGCGTCCCCTACCTCGACCGTTTACTGAAAAAGGTGTATTCGGGTCTAGCCACAGGATACCTGAAGGGGAGAGCGACGGTGGTAATAGTGGAGTTCATAGGCGCACGACTAGTCGAGGCATCGTAGAGTGTGGCACGTCTCATAACGGTGCGTCCATCGCCCCGCCAAGATGTCTCTTGGATCGTCAGGGTATATGCAAATACATCCATGTCCTGGACCTGTGATATTCTCCGGGAAGCCCAAGCCACCGTGACCGGCCTCGAACATTTGGAGGCCAACACGAAGCGATCTATAGATTCGACTTGGAGACGGAGACCCATTAAAACAGAAGAGTATTCATTGCCTTCCCTTCGGTCGTCTTTCACCTATGTATCTTCTCGCCAACGATTTGCACACCCACCAGCAGAACGATAACTTGGTTTCTGGTTGGTGACCGAATGAGTTTCGCTGCAATAGCTAAAAATAGTGTAGGGGGCAGCACAACGACCAGGAGACGACCCCAATAGACTAGTTCGTAGAGCCACGAAGGGAAGATACGGAGATGATGTATCCATCTGCGAGGTTCCAGAACCAGAACGCCTCGAAACTATACACACGTCCGATGTTGCGCCGGGTGCAAATAAGCAAACCACGAGGTCGCAGGCGAGCGTTTGCCCCTCAACCTCGTTACATTCACTTGATCAATCGTCAGCCTCAGCTCTCTGGAGTTCACAGTCAATGGTTTGCGTTGAAATGCGCTTTGCGGCGGGGTGCTTGACCCAGACATGTCTCGCTGCGTAGACTGTTCCGACGTACCACTTTTTTTTCCTCCTTCGCAGGCTGTGCAGTGCTACTCACATATATGCCACATCCGTGGCAAATATGTACAAGTATCGGCGTCTGGAACGCCTTGATTACGGCCTTGCAGTACCGGCACGCCCGTTTTAGGCAAAGTTATCGGGATATCCGAAAATGGGTGCTGACCTGTAATGGGTGTAGTGGGCTGGGTGCCCTTTCAGCTTTATGATACGTTTTTGTGGTGCCATGGAATGCTTGTCCTCGCAGCATTGTGAAAACCGGAGGTTGTTATGTACGACAGATTTTGGGCATGGACGCCGACTTTTAGTAACAGCCTAATTTCACCTGCTGAGTTGGCTAAACTTCTGCGTGCTCTACCCGCAGATTGTTTTGTAGGACGAGATATGGCTTTTATCCCTACTTTTGCGGTATATTCTAGTTTCGGATCCCGCCTTCTTTACCTCCCTGCCAGACTATGACCTTTAGCCAAGCACACCTTGATACTGGTAGCATAGGCGCGTTCTGCTCTTCATCGTCCTGCAGCGGATTGCGCACCTCTCCACGGAATATGGCCACAAACCATACGCGCCATTTGGGACTCTAGGAGACCAACCATTGTTTTCGTTGATGTTTGGGTGGACTGGCATACACAGCATAATCGCGAAATTATTCCATGTCGGCAGATAAAGTGAAAAACTCTCCTTCGATTTTTCGGGCAGTAATGTACGCATTATTCAACAATATCGGAGGTGTTTCTCGACGTGTGTGAGAAGTAGCAGGTTGCATGAGTGCGGTTTGCAAAGGCCGTGTTGGTGCGTGCCAGAAGTGAGAAGTTCAAGAGCACCACATCGATCAGACATAGTGTTTTTGCCACTTCTCTTGCGTCTGCGAATTAAAGGCTGCTCGATGCGCTTCCTGGTCACTCATCAACAGTACGCCCACCATTTCACATACCTGTAACTACAGGACGTGGTCCATGCCGAAAGAGTGCAAACCGCAGTCAAACGCTGACACGCACACTCAACTCGGCAACTTTTACCAGCAATCGAATTTCTTTCAATGTTCTAGTGACACTCATCCCGAATAGAATAAGAACACGACAATCACGTATAGGTTCCGTCCTCTTTGTTCTAGCCCTGTCATAAGTGACTGCCGTAGGACAACGGAAGAAGATTTCTTGTACTAAGTATGTCACCGAGGTACTTCACGAAGCGAAGAAACGAACTGGATCGGGAGCAAAGGGAAAGATGGGTTTTCGGTGCGCACGTGATGCGGCTCATAACATAGAAGTTTGCCGGGTAGGAATGTTTCACTGATGACAGGCGTTGGAATCCGCTGATGTAAAAGTATATCAGCAGAGAAACATTTCTTCTTGGATCTTATTTCGTACAACCGTTTACGCACAAAGCTGTGCATGATCAGACGCTAACCTCTCTCATTACTGAGACACTCCATACACAAAGTCTTCGCAGTCTTCGAATTCGCCATTTGCTGGCCCTCACTCAGTGTTGCCGATCCTGCGCCCGTGGCTCTTCGTGATTTAAATGTCTGCTGTGCTGCTGAGATTTCTCATGCCTTGAAGGTGGCGCTAACATTAGCGGCAGGCCGGTCTTGAAACCCACAGTTCACTAAAGTTGCGATGTAGCTCTTTGTCTCGTGCTTCTCACCGCGCCTCGGTCGGTCCAGCGGTCTCTGAGCGGTAAAGCTGCATCGACTGCTCTACCGACCGGAAGGCAAAAAGCCATGGCCCAGCCGAGCCGCTTGTGCGAAAGTAGCCGTGTGTAATGGGGGATGGACGACAGAATATTACAAAGCACATAACTATCGTCGCATCGGAGAGCACGGATATGCAATACACTGGACCTGGTGGCGTGTTCGGTGCTGGTTTTGTACGCCCTGACCACTCTGCTGCCTTTTGGTTTCGGTTCGGAATCTGACTCAGCCGATGGTGCCACTCTTTTGCTTACGCACGTTGCTGTTGCAGCGCTGGCAGCTTCATTGGTGCATCTTGCTTCTTATTTTCCGGCTGTGTACGACTGAACCCGAATGGCAGCCGGCATCATCGTGCGGACTGGAAACATGTCTACACGGCCCGTCCGCACGCTTAATCTTCTGATTCCCGTACAGGCACGTATCCTCCATGCTGCAGGTAAGAACCCTCGAGTAGGCCCGCATCCGTCGGGTTCATCGGAAGGGGGGACCTTTTGCTCTCTACCGCAGCCTATGCTGGTCTGGGCCACAATGTAGCCTTTCGCTGCCCCTCGTTCTTAAGTTTTGTGGTCTGATCTGACGACAGAGCTTCAAGTGGTGTTTGCTGCGTAGAATAACTGGATCAGACTGAGAGTGGAAGAGGTCACTTCTCTTGATTCGAAGGTCAACGACTAAGAGAAGGATTCGGGCTGGGTTCATGAAGCGTGTGGAGGTGCGCGCGTCGGGTAAGTCAGCTCTTCCCGAGGTCATTTCACTCCAAGCCGATTGAAAGGAAAGCAGGCAGGAACATGAGAGTCTTCTCGCGGCTAACCGGGCTTCGAAAGGCACTCAGGAGGCTACATCGTGTGTGACACCCGGTGGTCGGTACAGTCGCAAGGCTACAACACGAAAAGTGTCAAAGTACACTGGTGGCGCTAAGACCGTAGAGTGGCAAATTCTGCATTGATGCCACCGCCAACCTGCGCGTTTGAACTCTTCAAACCGGGTCGCATTCTCCAGCTAGATGGGTCGCAACCAGAAGGAGTTGGCTGCTTCCTTCACCACACACGTCTTGGACTGCATGGAGCTGATTTCCAGGCGATTTCTTTCAAATCGTCGCCGTCGCACTCGCCGATATTACGAACGAAGGAAGCTCTGCTCGCAACGATATCAGTGCAGCTTGGAACGGGAACCTAGTCATTCTCCTGTCTAACCGCCAAATCATGCCAACGTTTCCAAGAGGCCCTTCCATTAGCATCGCTGTGGGAGCGAGGAGGATGTATGAAGTCTCTCAGGAGATGAACGGCCAAAGTACAAGCGGCAGGGCCAGACTCTCCCAGTGCCTTGGCCATTTCTTTTCGATGTCTCGTAGAAAGATGCTTTTCCCGGTCGGGGACGCGGCGGGGCCCCTCTGTTGGGCCCTTCAACTGCTGTTCAGGATGACGGGTCTAGATTGGGATGAATGGACTCCGATGTTTTTATCGGGGCGACATCCCACGGTTCAGAATCCGGCAATTGATGACTACTCAGTGGCAAATGAGGAGTTTGGCGCTCGAAAAGAGAGTGAAACTAGTAGGAAACTCTCTAAGAAGACATAACCGTTACATAGTCCGATGCAACTATGTCGAGTTAGACGAAACACTCACGAACGATTCCACCATACTGTCAGCAGATGTCGATGCCTGACTGCAAGCTGCTGCTCTCGGTATACAACCGGCCGAGGGCCATCGGAAATAGCACGGACACGCGTGCAGCGCAAAGTATTCGGAGCAAGTGCGGTTGGCAACTGCCCAGATAGTAGCTACGCTTTGCAATATTCAATTCCGCATGGTTTCGGGAGAGATTATTTCGCGTGTTCTTACGTTTCCCAAGTTGTTGTTTCACTCAGAAAACGAAGGAACGAAACTGTCTCGTTAGGGGGACGGCCGAAACTTTAGGGCTGGGGCCGCTCCACGAGCCACAGACGTAGTAAAGATGGACGCAAGTCCGCTGCGCTTCACCGAGTAGCGCCGCAACTGACTCTACGAGAAATCCGTTACTTCTCGTAGTCGCCCCGGTATCCGTGTAGAATGTAAATGGGTGTGTGGAAGGCAGAGACGCGGAAGCCTCATAAGAAGAGATGCCGTCCCCGTATGAAACAGGAGGCTGTGGAGAAGATGATCCTTGCTGAGACGGAGGGACGAGCTGGAATAGCTGCTGTGTCTGGGAGTGACAATGCTAGTATGGTTTGTAAAGGGATCACAGGTCGGAGTGACAATCAGGCGCAATATCGAAACTTACGACGAGTGTTGACCTCGGGCGAAGAGGGCTACATTTAGAACGCCAGGGAGGAGGAGAGGAAGGACGAGGATCTATGGGATTCTCCAGAAGCCGAACTGTCGTCTCGTACCAAATGAGTACGAGAAGAAAGGGTTTTTGATATCAACTGCCGCGGGCACGAATCCTAGTGCTGATCGTGTCCACCTGTGAGTACTCATCGTGGAGGACGGGCATGCTATGAGACACACTGCTATGGCCCTGCCCGTCCGAAGAACACAATACGACGAAATCGCTGACAGCTACTACGCTGAAAGGTGCAAACCAGAATGCAGTGACACGGCAATTGCCCTCGTCGAACATTTTTCGAACGATGGTACGGTCTAGGGTCATCTCGATGCATTGCGACGAGCCCATCGAACGAGAGAACCTGTCCGGGCCCTGAATTGAATGGCCGCTGTGCGGGATGGAACAACAGATGCATTGACCAGATGGGCTTATGTCAAAGACAGACAGGAGATGAAGCCTATTATTTCGTTACGATGTGACGGCGTACGAAGGTAAGCAGCGCAATTGCGACGCTATGCTAGAACTGTAAATCGCCATTGAAATTCCATGCGCTCATTACACGACTCTTACATGGTTTAGTAGTTTCTGCGATGGCCTTGAACTGTGGAAAGAATGTCAGCACGGCATTCCAAGTAGGAAGTGTGCTTATTTCAAGCAGAAAGTGGTGAGAGACTCGGAGTAGTCTTGGGACGTGGAGGAGAGGCCAGGAACCGGAGCTGAGCGTGATTCGTCTGCTCATTGCACACAGGAAAGAACTAATGCGCGGGATACGATGTGGGGAGTGCCGATAGATACATTAGGACAGATCGTTAGGAATGGGCTAATAGCGGGGCGTGGTGTAGCAAACTGGAACGAGTATCGGGCAGAATGCGTGTCGTCATTGAAGAGTGGAAAGAGGTTGGGCATGGGAAGAGATATTGAGAGCGTTGGTCGTTGGAGGTGAACGAGATGATGCCAGGACGGGTATGGTGACATAGCGTGGTAGGCCTGTCCAAATACTCCATCAGTATCGCATAATCTGCAGTATGGAACTTAGGAAAACTGGAGAGGGCCTGTTGAAGACCGTGACTACTGCTTTTAGGACTGCACAAAAAGGAAGTATTGCCCGGTAGAGGTACGGATGTACTCCTACGTATTGTAGTACGTCACGCAATTTAAGCACGCCATGGGCTTCCGCAGACTGTATTAATATGGCTAGGATCAATCCACCGAGTATCTCATGACTGCGCTACGCTGACGAGTACTAATGGAACGGGACGTCCAGATGACAGTTTTCCGAGGGTGGTAGTCCGTGATCTCGATATTCGCCTGGTGGAAGTCTGAGTTTGGCAATGCTAGACACAGACACCCATGTGGCAGGAGTCGAGATCAGCGGGTCCTAAACCTGCAACAACAAACTGTCTAGTAACCTGGTAGACTAAAAAAGAGCCCATGCCCCATCTGGTAGAGCTTCCCGTTTCCTTCTCCAGACGTAACTGTTTAAAGTTCCGATACTTCGCATCACTTCATAATCTCAAGCGCAGAGAAACACACCCTTACTTACCCCATGGTCACCACCGTACTTTCTAAACTTTACATGATCGTCGGACGAGACACAGAGCATTGTTCATCCGCCGTGCGACGCGGTGCTGGTTGCAAACCTCCCACCACACTTACAAATATGTGTGTCCGTCGAACAGGGCTGCGGTAGACGTGAGCAGGATTATCGCCACAGCTAGCTACGTGCGGAGGTGCTGGTCATAGTCGACCTCATAGTCGTCATCCGAAACTACCCACAGGGACTATTGGTCGCACTGGGTGCAAGGTAGGAGGAAATTTCCCGGCTAGCTCGTTACCAGCAGCGAGGAGTTGGATAGTATCGATGGCGTCGAAAAGTTGGACGAAGAGTACAGAAGCCTTCGCATGTTCAACGGATTAGATTAAAATTCTCCGATGTAGTTGGCTGCACCACTCACGCCTTCCCTGCCGCTTAGTCTTTCATCCGTCCAGTTCACGTAATTCACTACATCCAACTACCTGTCATCTTGGCTTCTGTAGAGCGCGGCATCAAGGGGTCGGGCACCATTCTCGTGTACCCCTTCCAACCGTGCGACCAAATCCTGTGTTTAATATTCTATAGTATTTATACAACCGCCGGATCGGTCCGATCGACTCCGCCTTCCATGGAAACATGTACGGATACATTGGATATGTGCGCAAATTGCACTTTATTCGCACTCAAATGTCTGTCGCCGGATCACGAAGCGTCATTACAGACAGATGGAACGCTGTTAGGTCTGAGTGACTCCAGAAGCAACATGTTACGAAAATTTCCGTCGGCTGTGCTGAAAGTAAGACTTATTCATTTCGCAGTCTTCGTCCCAGTTCTCTAAACGCACGTTGCACCTGTCGTCTTTTTGTCGAATCTACTTCTCTAGAGCAGCTATAGATACGCCGTCAGATACGGCACTAGTATCACTGAGCTCAAGCAGAGCTTACACGCACGAGTAATCTCTCCTTTCATACTCTGTTGTCTAAGGTAACGCAGAGCAGGGGTGGATTTGCAGGTATACAAACGCCGGACGCCCGGCACGATTCCGCCTACGACAAACTGAAGACGTATATGGTTCCGTTGGCATCGTGTATTGTCATTGTTTCTACATCTTAAGTGTTTGTCAATGAGCACACATTGCCAATTAAGGCAACCTTCCGCAAACTGGAGCTCCTATGAGCTACCTGCAGGTCTCTCCCTCATCGGAATCCCTGCGTTCTGCGATCTTCAAGCTACTTAAACCTCGGTTGAGAACGCTCAATGATTATTTCGTCCTTTCTGACTCGACTAATGGACTCGCAAAACGGGCTCGGTAGGTCCGTGCGCTCGGAGATGCCACCACTGCTTGTGTTTGGAAAGGGAGTACGCGTCGGTAAACGAGTAGAGGCAGTCACGAACTTTGCAACGCATATTGAGGGCTGGCAAAGATGGCTGCAAGTAGAAGGGCTGGCGCGAGGAGTGGGAGAACGGAGAGGTCGAAAGTTTTCCACGGGTGGAGCTGTCTTCTTATTTTCACTAAGTGCAAGACGGTAGGTCCGCTTGCGACCACTCCCGCGCTCATGAAACCTAGT
>JAUKWC010070938.1:0-33765 GCA_032356245.1 Endocladia muricata
GTGCGTCGCAAGCGAAGCAAGGAAAACCACGTGGATAGAAGCAGAGGGAGGAGAGCCATGGATGGATCGAGGAAAGCAGGTAGGACCGCGGAGATATATCGGTATCAGGAGGGTGTTAGGTGTCGTGTTGTGGGAGCAGGTGTGTGCCATTTGTGTTGCGGACAGGTAGGACGGCGGCCATGATCACGACATGCGCACACACGCTCACGTTTCTGTTCCGTAACACCACTTACGAACAGTGGCATCCCCTTCACGAAACTTGGAAAAATAAGTAGCATATTTACGGTGTGAGGGGGTGTCACTACTGACAGGGGCTGAGATATACACATGTGAGAACACGTGAGCAATTGGACGTCCGAAAATTAATATGAAGAGCAACCATCGTCTGGGCATGTATTTTCAAATGGGCAGATCTCAACCCCTGTCATTGAAAACACTCCCTCCGTCCCGTAAAGTCGTAAGTTTTTCGAACGTGGAACTCAGCTACTACGGCCTGCTTAGAATTACTTCATCTTGTGCGCCAAGATATTCGCCGCCAACCGTGGCCGTGTAACCTTCCGTGGCTGTAGTCTCCCTACACCTCCTGCGCTACAAGTTTGTTCTCTTAGTCTTTCCAGTGTGTACCGTGACCAGCGCATCCTCCCCGGCACACGGATCTTTTCTCGTCGTTTCCGCCTTACCATTATGAAATCTCTCCTCCTTTGTTCCCATCGCCGATCCTTCCTTAAAAGTGGCGTACTTCTGAACTGGCCGACAAACTTCCCATCATGACCACTACCCGCTACTAGCTCATGTCGGCCACTGAGCTGCAGCCTGGGGTACAAACGCAGCCGGAATCGCAGCCGGCGGTGACAGGGAAGTACTTCCGGGCCAATGCGGGCATGCAGCCCTCTCGATCGGAGTCCCCACCACCCAAACTTCTACGCCAGGACGCCCCAGGCGATGGCCGCCCCTCGTCCTAATGCTCTCCAACAATCGACATTTCCGACGGCGAGCACTCCGATGTGGTTGTCGTAGAGGTCGAGGAGCAGCTGGTGTCGTGTCCGACTTTCTCAAAGGCCGACTACGAGTCCACCGAGGTCTCCGTATATATTGCCCTGGCCATACCACCGCAGCACGTTCTTCGCAAAAGTATGGACGCCACCATCGACGACCTCCGGGCCAGTATGGTTGAGCACAGCTACAAGTACGACCTTGGCGAGATGTTGGTCACAGCGCGACGTTGCGACGATCCATCGACACCGGATATCGCCGACGAGACCATTAGAGACGGCATGGTGTTGCGCGATGGTGTCAAGTGTACTATGATGGAATGCTTTCCTCGCCGTCAAGCTGTTCTTAGCCTGGAAGAAAAAAAGAACCGCACGACATGGGCTCGCGAGCGCCTCCGCGTGCGTCTTGCTCACCAAAAGGCTAGACTGGACATGACGGATATGTGAATCGTGTCCGACGCGTCTGAGCAGGACACCTCCGCCGGACTGATCCGCATCGACACGTCGTTCTTCCACTACGTCATGAGTTTCTTCCACTTCATGCAGACTCCCGCCTTTGAAAACGACATGGAGCCACTGGCATTGAGTCAGAAAAGAGCTGGGGAAGCCATAAACGAGGCCGTTCCGCTCCCAGCAACCGGTCTGTCTGCCTATTGCCGCACAATACGCGTAGCGAGGATTTTCCTCAGAGATCCAAACCCCCTGAAAGCGCTGAGCGACCTGACTTTCGACACCCTGACCTCTAGAGAGCTCGACATCACTCACGTTGACGACGTGCATCCTTGCTCAGAAAGCTTTCAAGTCGCAGCTCCGTTCTCGACTTCCGCGTCGCGGTTCATCAACATCCCAGACCGTGACGGAAAGTTTCGATTTGTACCATTCTCCGCGCGCGCGCACCAGCTTTTCCAAGGCTGCCGAGGCTTGTTCGAGAAGTACGAAGATGCGAAGAACCTGAGTTGTGACGACTCTCTGGGTCTTGGGATTGCGCAATCGAATATTCTCAGAATTTGCGTCAAAGAACTCTACCTAAACCAGATACACCTCTTCGCCAAGAGAGACAACGACTCTCGAGAAGACCTGGAGAAGCAAAGCAAGGCCGGCGCCACGCGCTTTTCGAATAAGGTAACTGAGCATTTTACTCCAGAGCTCAGCGAGCACGCCGCCCCGGCTCGCGTGATGACCCAAGCTTCTGTGCCTTGTACACGCCGCTCTACCTGCCGTGCTCCTGCTTTCCACGCGACTGCATTCAAGCATGCAGTTCCTGCGTGGAAGGCTCCAGCAGTCTTGCCCGCCACAACAGCGCTTGCCAGGAAGACAACGGCTGCACCCTCCTCCTGGTCGACGCCTCGACTTGTGAAGGTTGTACAGTTGGGGAAGTCTCGTGGACTCAGAACGGCATGGGGGCAGTCGAGGCGAGGCGTCGCTGGGAAGATCAAGGTGGCCCACGAGAACATGGGCCAACGTGAAGGTGTCCTGCGGATGTTTGACGACGAGGTTCCGGACCAGCTGCCGATCGGCACTGCGAACAAGACAGTGGTGTTTGAACAAACACCCGAGACTTCGGAAAATCTTGCATACGTTGGCCAGCCAGAAGAGGAAGAAAACGAGTTGCGGCTGTGGATGGCGAAAGACCCGCACTCCGTGCTCTGGCTGCTTCCCATCCACATACCAATCGAGCACCGGGCGCACTAGTACCTCTCCATCAGGGACGTCCTAACGATGCATCGGCTTCTGTTCTTCATGCGGATCCACGTGTACTGTACCGAGCTTGAGAGTATCGATGTGATTCCAGAGATCTGGAAGCCCAACCTGCCTCACACGCACTTCTGGAGCAACGTAGCTGACGGTGCTCAGGATTATGGAAGAGGATACGCCTACTTTGAGAAGCGACAAGGTGAGCTTCTGCACTCCAGCTACACATGCCTCGAGAATTTTGCTGACTCCAGCGGCCTTCCGCGCAGAAGCCTTGAGCCTCTGATGTTGACGCCCAAATGGAAGCTTTCCTCGGTTGAAAAGTAGTTTTCGTTCATTGCGCGCATATTCAACTATGATAATGCACTGGGATGGGGGCCAAATGAGACGTGGTGGAACACGATTCTGAACGAGGGTGAAGACGAGGGGGGCGCAGTAAACCGGGAGCTGGGAATCGCCCCGTAATCCCGTACACGGAGCTTCGTGATAGAAGCTTTCCAATCGAGACGGGATTGCGTGTGAGCTTCTCGAAAGCGTGTGCAGCTGGACGCGTGGATGGGTCAGCTTGCTGCTTACGTCGGTCTGAGGAAGATATCTGCGAGAAAGCTGTCCACGCCTAAGACGAGGAGTCGTGTTTTGGTTTCTGCGAGGAACTGCCCGCGGCAGGCGTTGCACAATGACTTTGACGAGTCATTGAAAGCGGAGACGCTGGGCTTTTTGCAATTGTGAGTGGGGCAGTGGGCTTTCCGTTGTGGATGGGTGATTATTCACACGCGTTTGTATACGGGGTGGAAAGCGAGCAGGTGGCGGCGGCAGTGATTTTCAAGACAAATAAGATCATTGTGCCGCCCAACTCTGTGTTTTCCGGGGATGGGCATCTCATGCACGCCGGGGTTGCATGTGACGGCCACATCGCGAATGAGTTGACGATACGGTACCATGTGTACTTTATGCCGGAAGGGAAAGGTGTGCCGGACCAGGTGCTCTACGCACTGAGAGGGCTACCGCAGTTCCCGACTAGTGGGATGGCCCGTGTCAGTCGTAGGAGTAATGAAAGAGGTGAGGAATCGAAGAGTTGGGACGACGCTGACGTCGTCGGATTTGCAGACTCGGACGCAGACGGGAGTAGTAGGGCAGAGGAGTTCAGTCCTAGCGACGATGGTTTCGGCTCCGAGGACCGCGAGATTTTGGTTGCCGTTCCGACATGTAGTGAGCAAGATTAGGGAGCTACACAAAGAAGTCCCTGAATAGCTTCAGATAAATCACACTTACACAGTAGATGCCAGCTCGAGACCTAGATCCGGCGAGCAACCCACACTATAGAGACTGAGAAAGACTACAACTCAGCCGCACGAAAGGTCGCCCAGAAAAGTGGGCGATTTTGGGGCCGCACAAGCAGGACAAAGGGGTTTCAGAAGCAATGAAATTTAGACTTGGGAGGTGCCACTAGTGAGAGGGGCTGGGACCGTCATATTTCCAAACACATGAGCAGATGGATGTGCAAAATTTAATATAAAAAATTGCATCCATCTGCCCCTGTATTTCCACATGTGCAGATCTGAGCCCCTGTCACTAGTGACATCCCACCGATCTTCAAACTTAGTTGCTTTTCAACGCCAAGAAATGCACGTTTATAACCTCTCCCTGATGTCTACTCGAGGTCCAGATTGTTTCTACGCTTCGTTTGAGACGTGTGAGAGCTGTTCAGCAGAAGAAGTGTGTGCCTCCCGTTCTGCATGGGTTAATTGTAGCACAGCTACGGCAAGGGTGGATTGAAGTGTTAGCGTCTATACTGCCCACGTGTTTCTAGGGGTAGGTGTCCATATACCGTAGGAAGAACGTTGTTCCGTATGAAAGGATGTCGGCTCGACTGCAGGCCTCAGCTTTGCGCTACAATTGGCGAGAATTCAGCGCAAAACAAGCGGTGCTAAATGTATGAACTCGTGCGCGCATTATCAACCGGTGACGGGTCGATGCACGAAGCAGGCTCTACTACAATAATGCAATGCGAAGAACAGAGTCACTGCGTTTGAACCACGCGAGCCAATTAAATGTCTGATGTTCGGTACGCACTAGACTGACGCCGTCCAGCAGCACTCGTCCAACGTGCCACGCCTTACGAAGATTATACTTTACACCTTGTTATCGTTGCACTATGTTTACAATACTGTCCGGGAAATCACCGCAGAGTTCTACACATTATTTCTTGTCATATAGTGAGTGTCACCAAGATTCTGGATGAGCCAGTGCAGCCAGACATCACGGAGCATAATGCTCAGTTTCGTAAAGCCGCATATGGCGCGTATAGCGAGTAGCGCTCTTCACTGCAATGGCGCGAAATCCATGGGCAGGCAGTAAGGAGTATGAGGGTTCCAAGGTAAGGTAATGCACGTCAGGCACGCTATAGGTCATCATGCGATTTCTGAGGTACGTGAGGTTAGATGCAGAACTGCGGTGTACTGCACAATTCGCAATAGGAGCAAAATGTTCTACTAGGAAATGAACTGCCGGTAGTCGATGCGGGCGTTCAATGCACGTGGGAGTACAATTTTTTTTTCCGGAAGTCAGCGTCCACGCGAAAATAATCGCCGTACTACACGAACTACACGTTTTGGAATGCGACGGAAGTCAGCAATCCATGGCACTCCAAAATGTGTAATAAGAGTGGAAGGAATACTAGGCTGTTGTATCCAGTGGACGTCCGCATCCATTTCCAGGAACCCAGACGTAGTCTCGGCGCCGCTTCTAGTCCTATTGTATGCACCGCAGGTGTGGAGCTTCTCGAAACAGTTATGTGGCATTCTATCACAAAAACGCTCAGATGGAAAGTGTTTACCGCTCGTCACCTCGCTCCTCAATTTACAACGCTTGCTGAGCCGGCACCTGGCCATGAGCATGAGGACCTATCGCCCGAAAGATCCAAGAATTTCCCTTTGCTTGTTGACTCGAAAAACTTGTTTTCTATTTCCCTATTTGTCCACACCACCATGCAGTTGAGATGAAGCTGCGTGACCATGCACATGAAGTAGTCGAATAGCGGTCAACGAATCCGGGTACGAGCTGTCAGATATAAACTCATCGATTGGACTGGTGAGCTTCCCCTGCTTTCGTGCAAACGAAGCCATTCGTTTCCAGTGTGACCTCGGCATGAGTCCACACTGTAGCATTGACCTCGACGAGGGTGCCAGATGCGTCTTGGATTAGATTCCTTGTAATATCGTGACTCTATCCATCCATGGGTGTCACAAGGTCGATATCAACACCCGACTCGGAACTGCCCGACTGATTTCCTAATTGCTCACGGCTATGAGGCACAATTGGTGTTTCTGTTTCAGCGGCATTTTCTGGACCCTCTCATGCTTTGAAGCTTGTCAACTGCAGTGACATGAACTTGATACTATCGGCAAGCTCCAAACAGAAATCGACATTAAATGTCATTCCTGCCTTTGACCTTGCACTTGCTGACATCTCTGACGGTTCCAGAGACTTTTTTGTCCTTCCAGTTGGCACCACACATCCGTGGGCATTTGGGATCGGAGATCACAAGGAGAGCGCGAGTATGAGCTAGCGAGCCAACGATGCGATGGGGGTCGGAAGTGAGAGAGATGGTTCTTGAAAATTGAGGACTCTTCGGGATATCTTGTCGAATCATCGCTCTTGATGTCAGTGAAGTTGGACCTCTCTAGCCTCTCCGAACTGTCAGTACTACGGGGCGTCGCTTGGGCAGCTAAAGAATGTATAGAAAAGTTCTACTGATTTTATAATTAGACTTGAAAGTTGGCCTCATCCTAGGCCAAATGTCCAATTGAGACTAAAATATTCACCATACGTATTATAAATTTTACATACATTTTCGTTGGTCAGTCGGCCTCATGTGAGGCGACACTCAATGCCCCATAGACACGAGGAGAACCTTTAAAGCAAAGGCGTAACTGTACAGAAATGCACACTCGTGAGGAACGCGCATATTATCTACCTCTCACAAATAGTTTACTTTTGGTATTTTGATAATGTACAATCTAATTCAAAATAACCAATGGGCGCTCAGTAGCACACAGTTTTACAGCTCCAGAAGGTTTCCGACTAATTCAATAACTATCTGGAAGTTGCGGTTGGTGCACCGGCAATTGTCCTAACCTTAAAATCAGCTGTTCCTGCCCATTTGCGACGGCATTGCACCTAATTCGTTGCGCACGGGATGTTTTACGTAGGTTTTGGTCTTGGCAGCTTTTCTATATAGGCGGGTGTTGTCAGTCATTCTTAGAATTTTTAGTTATCGAAAGAAGATCATCAACAACACCATCAACTGTCATTCCAACCGTTCTTTTTGACCCTCTCTAGCCCATTGGTTCGTTCCGAGTCCCTTCGCATATAAAAACACATGGAGTCTGCCTGTGTCGATCTCATCGGGAGGTCACTGGCTGCAACGACTACAAAAATGTTTTTATTGCTTGCCGGGGGATCGTCTTATGGGAGGTTGGTTGCTATGTTCATGCTACTGTGCATATCGGGCATTGCCGACTGTCCTTATAGCGACTACCTCTGGCCTCGTTACTATAAAAGAATTCGGCGGTTGAGTAGTACAATTTACACACAAATAGTAGGGATGCCCAACTGTTCTGAAAATGCAACCATCTGACGGTCTATATATTCAATACCTACGTGTACATACACACTACCTGCTGGACTTCTTGCCTCGCTCCTGTGACTAAATGTCGTCTCAACGAAGGGTGATAATAACGTTACAAATATCATGGAAAGGCTTCTGGATCCATGAACACAGCAATTCTACTCCCACTTATCCTACCTCAAATTACTATTGATAGCAGGGCCTCGAACTTTCATCCAAAAGACATGGGTGCAGTGCAGAACAAACTCAGAATGCAGACTCGTCATAATGACATAGATATCAGTCATCCATATATCCTCACTTTCCTGACTGAATCCATGCGTTTTCGTCTTCCTCACCTCCATTTGTGCGTCCTCGTACTCTGGACATTGGTACAAAGCGGCGTGCGTGTGTAGTAAGTGCAATTAGCCAGCCACGTTCGGTTGAACGGATCCGATGGTAGATCGTTTGCGATATGATTCTCTAGGGTGCACGCTGCTTTGTAGGCTGACTGTAAGAGAAAGCACAATGTGCGACAAGGAAAAAAATACCAAAGGTGTGATATGGGCGTTGGAGGTTATGTTCTAGAAATCGATATTCTCTCCTGGTGGACTCCACAGTGATTGACTTCTGAGGCGTGTTGCATGCGTCGCTTGTTGCATGTAGATAGCAGTAGGAGCTGACACAAGAGGTTCTTATGTTAACCATCTTGTAGTCCTAGACATAGATTATTTGAGATACTGTACTCAGTCACCTACACTACCAGTGGGCGTGCGCGTATCATTCGTCATGACCATCGCGTACATAGATAGTATCTCCTCTATTACCTATATTCTACGGCTACGGCAAATTGAGTCTTTACTCATATTGTCAGCTGTTAGTCATGCGTCTTAATTCACGGCTGTCTTTTACTTCAGCTGGTCGATACCAGTTAGATAATTATCAGTACGCACTGCTGACAGGCTCTCAGGTCTGAACGCTGATACTTGACTAGCTGGTGCGCCCTGAAGCCGTCATATACTCCTGAGTAATCTACTGGCAAACAATTCGCAGACCACTAGAATTCTGTAATTCTAGAAACTACTGCTTGAACACACCCGAGCATTCTCTTTATGGTATAAGTACCTGACTCTACAGTCTTGTAGAAGTTAAAGGCATCGGACATCGGGACAACCCGGCTGTGCGAAGTACCTTCTGCAGAGCACTCCCAAAATTTGGCGCAGGCGTGGTGTATACGGGTAGCGTTTTGTCTCGATATACATTAGTCAAGAAGTGGAATCCCCATTGTGTGTTTACAGTAAAACAGTTCACAGCGGCACTGAGGATGAGCAAAGAATAGGTACAATACAGGTAATCGACCTTGGTGCACGTGTACTCGAGAAACTTGGAATAGAGCGCACTTGCTTGATCAATGCGGTCATCATTTCAATCAACGGCATGGAGAGAGGTCTCCTTAAATACTGATGCCAATGTTATTACGTGCCTGGAAAGGGACGACGAATGTCAGCAGGCGAATCAACAACAGACTGAGAATGTCGCGATAGTAGGATTCTGAAACCGTAGGGTATGACATGCGCATGACGGACAGTTCAAACGTATATCAGTTGATTTGTTTCTGTTGATAATATCCTCTATTTTCTTACAACTTATAATTCTACCGAAGCTTTGCTCCCCCTGTGGAAGGAACCAGGACGAAAGATTTCCGCGAAGGATGGCTTTATTTTCCATACAATGTGCATCTTTGGGAAGAAGGTGACGAATTTGGCGCATATTCCACGTCAGTGGATGCTTCGTCACGCTACATCGTCCAGGAACATTAATGAGCTGAGAAGTTTAAGACGCTAAATGAAGTGATTGACTGATTGGTAGAGGACCATTTGGATTATATCAGTATGTGAGATGTCTCATGTACATCGTCTGAGTCTATCTTTCTAGAGAAGAAGTGGCATATCCCTCTTCACAAACGTTTGTTTTACTCTACTCACCGGAAATTAGCCAGAACTTTCTCCAGTCAGAAAGAGATTACACGTTTCGCGATTTACCCGGAACCAATGCTCTGATATCCACTCTGGTATCATTTGGGACGTTTGCGTAGCAATTGGACATAATCCTTCAGTGTCATGTTGTTCTCCGTACTGTCGTGTCTATTCCGTAACATCGTCATAGTGGTGCTGAAATGGTTAGCGGCAGGCAATAAAAATACATGCCTGCCGCTTTCCTTTCCCGCAGGATAGTTCTGCTAGTGTTCGACTCGCAATTACCTAAAATAACTTAATCGTCTGGGAGAACGCAGAGCATTCATTTGCATACTCGTATGGACCAAAAGACTAATTATTTTTAGTGTCACTACACTTTATCTTAGATACCTCAGCGATATGTCGGTCAACTTACTCGGCCTCGACATCCAATCTTTGTACTCCAATTTGTGTGGATACCTTGGCTTTCCCTAAGCATGTTTTCGAAAACACACCTTCAAGCTATCATGAAAAGAGAAAACGCATTAAGATTTTCAGCAGTTTTTCATGGCTCATTCGGAATCACATGAACAAGGTTGGCATTAGCCATTCCAACCGTATTACTTCAAGCTATTGTAACGACTGTCCATACAAATGGTGCGTTTTCTCCAGCATATATCTTCAATGCATTCAGAAGACCAATTGCATTGCGGGCATTCGACTCAGTTTCTGACAGATTTTGACGGTGCAGACAGTCTACACGGCGGCGGAAGGGGTATATCGATTTCAGCGAACACAGTGCGTGACTTGAGTCTCTCAAAGAGAACCGGGCAGCATTCCTGGGGGTAAGGAACGACACTTCGAACAGTCCCAAGCGAAGGAAAACGACGAGGTCGTGGCCAAATACAAGGGTCAGGTGTGCCGCACGGCTTGGGGGACTTTGCGGAAGTGGTCGAGTAGGCGGAGCATGGATCAATTGAAACGGCGGGAGCACCGGACGCGAAAACCAGACCACCTACGAGAAAGAGCAACATGGAGTTCGTTGTCATGTTGAGGTCGACCAAAAACATTTACTTCTGTCCACAAAAGTTTCACAGAATCCTTTCACATTTCTCCACCAAGGCTCGCTATTATACAGTTTCCTAAGTAGTCCTATATCTCCACACGAATTACACCTAATGAGACTGCTCACGTACCGTTATTACTGCAGCTTTTACAACCCCTTCCTTTAGGTGTCTAACATAATTAATTCTTTGTATTGAAGGTGCCTTCAGGACAAGGCTTTTGATAGGCCCGTCACAAAAATGTAGTAAACGTTTCCATGGCAGTGTCATTCCAAACATGACGAATCAAAATAAATAGCTGACTGAAGTATGAGGGACTTCTTGCGTGTCCCATTACGAAAATTGTAGTTTACGATGTGCTTCCACTTTTTCTTTTTCTGTCCAGACGACCATAAAGTGAGAGACACTGCTCGTGTGTATGAGATCCGTACAAACAAAACATGTTTTTAGGGCGTTTGAGGTATCTGAATCGCGTTGTTAATCTGCATCTTCCGATTTTTGCTTCTATTGTAACGACCTTGACTCTAATTCACATTCTGCCCCGAATTTCACCCCAGCCATATCCAAACTGATATGTGGTCATTTGAGCAAATACTTTCCAGACGGACAAGGGCGTACATTTCCTGTGTAAATGCGGGAATCTCGAGATAGTTGAAGCTCTGAGGATGAGAGTATGTTCCAGATCATCCATGTCGCTTGTCGTAGATGAGTGAGTTTTCTCTTCTAAGATCACCTGAATTGTCGTCATTTACAAAAGGTTGCCGCTTTCCATGTGAATGCAGAATAGTTCCACAAGACTCACCCCATATGCGTAGTGTTCTACGAATACGTACAGTACATGTGAACTATAATTGAAGACGTGATGAAATCGACGTATCCTTCTAGATGACCTGGTCAGGTATATCAGTTTAGACATGCTACTTCCAATCGAAGCAGTTTGCCAATACAAGGTTTTACTGCGTCTACCAATACGGGGTCACTGAAAGACCGATCAGCAAGTACGTGTTCCCTGCTTCTTCTGTCGGTCGGCGTTGTTTGCGAATGAGGTGCTGCTTGAGAAGCTAAGAATACAATTCGTCATTAGGCAGTTCGAGCAGCAACACTCTTGCGTTCTACGATGCTTATCAGCCGGTAATACCCCGCATGGGTAGGTATGATCGCGACAACTCGGCAACGTTCCGACTACGTGGGTGCCGAATGACTTAAGTCTGCTTTAGACCAATACACATTCTGACCCTATTATCAAACAACTCGTCACCCTGACAGCACTAGAATGGGAATGCGGTCTAGAATCTAAAAGGGTGGTATGAGAAACTGAGAACCACCAGTCACGGGGCCCTACTGTAATTATGAAAGTATGACCATTAGGGAGAAAACCTCCATCTAGTATCTCATGGGCATTGGATTTTGCCACTTCGGAGGTCACTCTTGGCCCCATATGAGGCCAACAGATCATCGAGGAAGTGTGTCAATTATGTAATTCGTATGATGAAAATGGTAGTACTTGTACGAATAATTTCTCTCACCCCCTTCTACGGTATTGAAACTGAGGGTTGCATACCCCGTTGCACTACAACTCTCATTGCGCAAAAAGTTCGTAGAGCTTTTCTACGGCTCTACTCTGTCCTGGAAGGGTACTCCACGACCTTCAAGCAGATACCAAGGACGGCGAAAGTAGACGCCTCCTAGACGACAAATCTCCTCCAAATTTGATCTCATGTGAGGCACTTGGCTTCACATGAGGACAATTGTCCAATAGACAATAGCTAGTCTGGTGCAATTGCGGTTCAGATGACAATGAAATCCGCAAAAATTCCAATATTTTGTCGAACTGTATGTCCAGAAGGAACTATAAGGTTAAACGATAGGTACGTATAGACCCCTAGATGGAGAAAAAAAAGGAGACAGCGCTTTGAGACGAAAAATAAATATTGTTTAGAGAGTACAATGAAAACTAGTGTTTATTCGCCATTCGGCCTCATACTGTATGAGGGCAAATTTCGCGGAGATACTAATTTCTAAAGAAGACGTCCATCTTCGTGCCCGCGTGAAGGTCTTTGAGTACTCCATTCGGGCAGAGCGGAGCTGAAGACAAACTCAGCCAAAGTTTTGCTCAGTTAGGGTGTTAGTGTAACTGGGTATGCTACCCTTTCTTTTCATATCACAGGAGGGGGTGGAGCAATTTACACGTCTGACAACCAGCATATTCATCATTTGTAGTTCATAAATTACATGCTTTTTTCCTAGCTGATTGGCCTTATTTGAGGCCAGAGCTGTCCTCATATGTGGCAAATTTGAATGTCCAGCTGACACTAGCGTCTATGGTATTACTTTCTATTGGACGGTGGGGTTTGTCCATTATGAGGTCAACTCTGTCCTCATATGAGGCCAAAATCATGACTGCAAGAAACAAATTTAGCCTTCGACTTTTTCATCGTATTGTAAGGATGTAGTACCTCTACCGTCCACTTTGTGCTCCTTTCGCGTTCACGATGAAGATTTTCTACAACAATTTCTAATTGCGAGGAGTTAGTCCAGTAGTCTTCAGGCTGCTAGGAGAACACCTGACCGTGAGTTTGATTCTCGCTGAGCGCCTTTGTGCTTCCAAATCCTATGTGAGGACTCGACAGGTTTCAAGGTAGTTGTGTTCCAGGATTCATTTAAGGAGCCCACTTGAACAGGAGGCATCATACGGCAACATCTTCAAATGGGGTGTTTCATGGCGATGCAATGAAACCGAGGAAGTCTTATGAGGCCGATAGAACTGTTGGGGGCTATTGAATCTTTTACAAATTTGGTAGACATTTGGAGGTGACAACTGCGATGGAAACCAGCACAGCTCACCCAAATGAGATTCAGACTCTACTTCCGAAATTACTACAACATTTCAAAATCTAGTCCCCATTTCCTTCATATTAGAAACCACGGACCTCCCGGGCATGCTTCTAGAAGAAGTCCCTGCCAGATTCCCGATGACAGATATGAATTCGCTTCGAATATTTCGGGAATAACAGGAAAACATAAATCTCGTTTTTTTCGTGTTCTTACAGAAACAGCAGCGAACTTGATCAGCCGCACTTCATGAAGTTCCGTCAGACAACAAACGTCTGCGCTTTGTGGGGTTTAGGTGGACCCCATACCCAGCGTCAAAGTCCATGGTGTCATTCGGGGTTTCAGCTGCAGACCTCCTACGAGCCGTCAAAGCTCCGTCCACACCATTATCAATAAGTCCATCTGCCAGCTGGCAGTAAAAATCGCTGGGAGTCAACATCCTACTCTTGGGATATCTCGAGTATAGTTTCCACAAGTCAACGATGGAGATAGCCGAAAGAAAGCTGTTGGCTCTCATCGGCCAAGCTTGAAAGTCAAGCTTATTTTCCAGACGAGGGTCATCCCAACGATAACGGTCGTTCTTGTGAACATTGGAGCGTGTTCCGTAGTAGCTTTCATATACTCTCGGAATGATAATCTCAATGCTTTCCAGGTGAGGGTTTCCGTCACGGAACCTGCACCTTTCATCGTGTATGTTGTCATAGGCCGAGGTTGTCCAAGTACAGACGGAGAAGTAGCGTCTACCTTGGTCAAACCACATGGCAGCCATGAGGTCGGGCTTGTTTGTGACCATTGTGACGCGAGAGTCCTTGTCAGCTATTTCTAGTCCTAAAACGCAGCGAAGAGGGGTGACACCTTCTGACTGTCTCGACAACGCCGGTAAACTTCAGGCCATGACCAAGAAGCCCTTCTGCCCTCTCAACCAATGCGAAGCACGAATCAGCGCAGATGACCCTGTCCGTGTGAAACCATGGTTCAACCAGTTTCCGAAGTACGGAGGTTTCGCGGTTATAGCTGCTCTTGTACTATTTGTGGACATGATCATCTGCTGACGATGTCAGTTCGAGGCAAATCATGATGCTACTGATACCGCAACAAGTTGCGTTGGTTGCACATCCCCTTTCCAGCTTGCGATCGAGTGACACATAATGTGGACTGGCAATTGAAATCCAGCTCCCCCCTAGCGTGTACCACCTCAAGATAAGCTCATCGACGCATGCGCGGTGAGAAAGCTTAAACTTTCTGGCTCAGGGATCATTAATTGCGTCAACAAAACCTTTGACCACCTTCCAACTCGAATCCATCGTCTCAGCGCTGTCTCTAGCGGCGGAGAATGCGATGCAGGTGCAGCGCTGTTCGAAACGGTATCGAACCACTACATCTCCGAAACGCGCAGATGACAAGTGCTTGCTGCTCGTGATTTTGATCCACATATTGCGACGATTGCTGAACTGGCACCCTGTCATCAGGACTAGAATCCCGAGAAAACGTAAAATTTCACCTTTCGTTGTTGTTACGAAATACTTGCTTTCCGGTTCCTTGTTTGTCCACACGACCATGTAGTTCAGGTGAAGCTGCGGGAACATCCCCATGAAGTAGTATTATGGAGTTAATGAAGCAGGGTAGGAGCCGTCAGATACAACCTTGTCGATTGGACCAATGACCTTCCAATGTTTCGTGCAAATGAAGCCATTCATTTCCAGTGCGACTTCGGCACGAGTCCTCACCGTACCTTTGACCTCAACGGCCGAGCCAGATGCATCTTTCCTTGTGCTCGTAGTGACGTTGTGACCCTCTCCATCCATGTGTGTCACAAGGTCGACGTCAAAGCCCGACTGGGAACTGCCTGACTGATTTCCCGATTGTTCAGAGGTTTGGGGAGCTATTTGGTTTCTTATTACAGCGTCGTTTTCTGGACTCTCTCCTGCTTTAAGGTTTGCCAGCCGCAGTGAAACGGCTTTGATACCATCGAGAAGCTCCCAGCTGACATTGACGTCAGTGACATTTCTGCCTTGGACCTTGGACTTGTTGACCCATCTGAAGGTTCTGGAGACTTTCTTCACCTTCCAGATGGCCCCATACATCTACCGGCACTAGGGGTCGGAGGTCATGGCGCGAGCGCGAGTAGGAGCTAGCGAGCCAATGATGCGACGGGGGTCGGAAGTCGGAGAAATGCGTTTTGAAAATTGAGGACTCTCCGGGATGTTCCGTGGAATCCTCGCTCCTGCTGTCGGTGAAGCTCGACGGATCTAGCCTGTCCGAGCTATAAACACTACGGCGCGTCGCTTGGCCAGAAAGGAGAAGTTACAAAATAATTCCTATTGATTTTATTGTCAGACTGAAAAGTTGGCCTCATCTGAGGCCAAATGTCCACTAGACACTTTACGTCACTCTACTACGAGGTGGAAGTTTGCGCCACGTCAGGTGGAACTGGTTAGACGTACAGCAGACAGGTGACATATGACGTATCTTCAACGACGTTTTCTAGCGATACCGAAACATTCTTACATTCTTCTCGAAACGCTACATACGCAGCATTTCTCCACCACCACAAACTGTTCCATAATTTTGTAGAGCTCCCAAACTCGTGTCGATGGACAAAACGGATAGAGTTGCAGCTGTAGTTAGAGCATCACAGTAACAAAGAACTTGGAAATAGGTACCAATCAATGGTAAAGAAGGGGCTACATCGAATCAGGATCTTTACATGCAAAGATGAGTGGTTTGGCTCATAATACGGATAATCTTCAAAACTCTGCCTACATGAGCTTTTCACGTGGATGGACAAACGAAATCGTTCGATCGGACGGCTTGGGGTCGCTTGGGACTGTGTAAGTAGTTTGCAAATACTTCTGCTCTCCATTATGCGGAAGGAAAACCCTGCGCTAGTGTTAATCGGATATCCCGCATAACCCACGGCCAAAATCGTCTCAAATGAGTGCAACGTTCAACTCGAAATATGAAATCAGTACGGCTCTCTTTTAACTTCTCCTTTTCATCTGATTCACTTGCTGTGGTGTTCTTATTTTGGGCAGTCTAGAACTGTCTGAAATCACTGAGAGGAAAAGCGGTAGCACCACCGGGTGCCATGGAGGGTCCTCAACTTTCCAGACTTAATTCGTCCACTTTTGGTTCCCATCCCATTGCTACACCACGAAGTCATACGGAACATAGCCTCGCAGCTTCCGACTACAGTTGTAAACGAATGTATGGTGCCAGCTAGGAAGTGAAAACAGTCTCGGGAACCTCCAGGGATGTCAACTGGTCAAAAAACAAGAGCACAATGATCCGACCACTCATGGATACTCCACTTGGAATTAGAACGGCGGCATCATTGGGCCCCATGCGCAGTCTACGGCTCTAAAAAGCTGGGAATTATGCTAGGTGATACTGACATTCACTAGCCTACCCAGAATGCTGCTGTCATTGCATGGCTCGAGACGAAGTGTGAAACTAAGCGGTGACGTCTCAGACAGTACGTTACCAGTAGTGAAACGCAACTGACGACGATTATGTATTTTGCTTATGAATCGGCGGACTGGACGGTTGGCGAAGGACTGCGTCACAAGAGCGCGTTCTGGCGATAAGTCTCCTAGCCGTATCGCGAGACTCAAACGTCGTATTTCTACACAATGCATTACGTCTGCGGAGCGGAGACTACAAGGTGCGTGGTGTTGTCACGAACTGGTAATGCGCGCACCAATCCATATATCGGGGACTGCGTGGTTAGCGACATAGTGTTCCTACTTGCAGCTTAACGCTGCGACCTACAGCGAAGTATGCATCTTTCAACATGAGACGACTTACTTCCTACGCTGTAGCGATATCTATTCTTACAATGACGAGGGAAACGTAGACGCCAATACTGCACGGCATGTTTACTGTAGCTGGGATCTTGGTGAGCCTGGCTGCACGGCACGCGTAGACTTCTCGTGCTAAGACGATTGAACAAGTGTCACACGAAGCGTTGAAACAAATGAAAGCGCAAGTCGCCATCAGTGAGAGGTTATACAGGTTTACTTCGTGAGGTTCGGGATTGGGTAAGGTTAATGGTTGCTAGGGTATCACTGATCACCGGGGCTGGAATCTGCTCATATAATTTCAGGTGACCAGATGGATGACGTTTTTCACATAATCTTTCGAACGTCCATCTGCACATGTGTTTTCACAGGAGCAAACAATAGCCCATGTCATTAGTGGGACCGCACCAATCTTCAAATATCCCTACTTGCAAAAATTCTTTTTACGCCTCCAGCCCCTTTGAAGCCGCCCCATTTCATGGGCGACTTTTCTGGAACCTGAGCTTAAATCAATCCCAGCCGCTATAATGTGGCCTGCTCGCCAAAAAAGGCTCTGCCACTCGCGGATGGTCTCGGAGATTGTTTTACTGAGTATTATTAAGTGACGTTCTGGTGTAGGCAAAGAATCATCGTCTCTCCTTATCCGAGGGGCAATCGAATCCTCCGTGTTTTCGAAGCTGATAGCGATATGTCCCGACATAACCATGTATCCACTACTACTCACTTCTACGCCCAAGTCTGCGAGCCCGGCTGCGTCTCGGCCGTCTACCCTCTTCGACTTCTCAGATGTTTCATTATTTCTACCATTCAAAGGAGGCGTCACACTGGCATGGAACGTGCTTGGTCCTCTCAGTGCGAAGGACATCTGGTCTCGCACGCCGTCTCCACCCCGCATGAAGAGCATGTGGTACCGTACCGTTATCCCCTCTGCCTTATGGTTCTCATTTCCAGCTCCGGCGTGCGTGAGATTCTTATGCGCGGAAAAAACAAAGATATGCGCCACACTGATTCTTTCCGTCTTCAACAACCGCACCGCTACCACCCCCTCGATTTCCTACCCATATACGAACATGCGCGAATAGTCACACACGTACGAACGAAAGCCCACTGCTCCGCTCAGGGTTGAAAAGCAGCCTAGCTTCTGGACTTTCAACATCTCGGCACAGTCACTGTGCAGGGCCTATCGCGAGTAGTTGTTCCCAATAAGCAAAAAGCCGACCCCTAGTCTTTGGTATGAACAGCCTCTTAGCAGAGATATTTCTTACACCGACGTAGGCGGTGCGCCGATCCACTCACGCGTGCAGCCTTGCGTGCCTTTGTGAAGCCGACACCGAGTCCCTCTCTTTCGGCACGGTTCCATCACCAGGCTCCTGATATTCGAGTAGCGGGCAATCGCTAGCTGCAGGGCTACAGTGTCGCTCTCGTCTTCTCCTTAATTGATGACGAGGTTCCACCAGGTCTCATCTCCGCCCTCTCCCAGGGCATTCTCCCGATTGAAGGTACTTGCAATACATATGAAAAGCTTCAACACTAGGGAGAGGTTTCGATTATGATTGAATAGCATGGCATTGAAGCTCCCGCCTGGAAGGCCGCTGCCATCAACGAAGTTTCGAAGGCGGGTAGAGTCGCGATGGATAAGGGCAGTTTCTGGCTTCTTAAAGTAGGCATACTCACTGCCACAGTCCCTACCTCCCTCGACCAGAGAGCTCCACGCGAAAGCCTGAGGGTGGTACGGGTTCCACACATCCTGATCCAGATCGGTACTCTCATGGTTAGCTAAAGTGGACTGAGCGAACCATGACTAGCTACAACCGGTGAATGGAGACGACGATCTTGAGCGCGAGGTGCGAGTGAACTCGGTGTGTACTCAGTACGTGGGTTGGAAGCACCCAGAGCATTAGTGACGGGTCGCTGGCCATCACCGGCCGAAACCGGTCATCATTGTCATCCGGTAGGCGCGCACATGCGACTCTGTCCAAAACTTCCCGGCTCCGGTCGATCGTAGGGATGCCCAAATAGGATATATTCTGGTGAGGGAGAAAGAGGAGCGGAGAGGGACGCAGAACAAGAAAGAGGAAGGAAAGTGGTGGCAAATCTTGCACGTTTTTACTTCGAGTCACAGTCCAGCCACGACTGATATAGTGCCCAGTTGCACTTCGCCATCACTACAAGAACAGTCGTAGTGTGTGAGATGGTACTCAAGCACGCAAACTATTCCATCAGCACCGAGGTTGTAATGCTGATCTTCTATTCAATTACCGGTAGTGCTATTGCATCCTATCATTACAGTACATATGCAAATTGAGTGTACAGCTGTAGTGCTGAAATCATACGACTTCAGCGTGTAAGAATTATATTTTATGACCGTTTGACCTATCACTACACCGTCGTGCGGTACATCCATGTATCGACCCTAGACGGGTAGTCGGCATAACCGTATAATACGTACTGCCTTACTTAGAGCCAGTCGTAGAACTGTAATTGCATACATTCACCACCACGCCTCTGTCACTGGCTTCTCACGCCGAAGTCCAACCTTCAAAACTAGGATTACCAACTTTACGAATTCCACCGCCTTGGTCATGACGTCTGTGGCCATCTCTGTAGTAGGGAAATACACCAACGCAATCATCTTGTTGGATGTTGCTTGTCGTATTAAGTGATATTGACTGTTTACGTGTTAATTGCGGCGGGCAACACCCCCATTCCTCGCCAGGGCCATCGCTCCTTGGTTATCCTCAGTGAGAATCATTGGAACAAGGCCAAGCGGCTTTCGTAGTGGAAGACGGGACACCAGTCGCCGTAACCGAGTAGTCTGGTTCGCTCCATTGCATAAACCAATATGCTCAACCTCGGTCGATGGTATGCTCGTAACTGCTTGTTTTTGTGAAGCCGAGCTGATGGCTGTACCGCCCATTTTTGACTCACATCCGCCAGTGGGCTTCCGAGTTCTCTTTGTACGTGCCCAATCCCCGTCCACACACCCGATCGGGTCAAGCTAGCCGTCCGAACGAAAGCTCAGTCCAGCGCTCGCAGTTGATAGGACGTGGCGAAGGACGCATTTGATTAGTCTCTAGTGCAGACCAGTTGGACTTTGAACGAACTGAGCCAACTTATGCACAGCAAACGTGATATCAGAGCATGTACCGACCATCAAGTACACCAAACCTCAGACTATTTCATGACAAGGTCCGTCCGGTGTAGGCGGACTCATCTAATTTTGGCGGACTTCAATCTCATCCAAGTCGGAACCAGTTTCCATAGGACCGGAGGCACCGTCCGCGGTACTGGTTCCAAAACAGTGTAGAACTGCAACTGCATACCTGGTTGGCCTGACAGTAGTTGTTCCATCCGCAAAAGCCTTTTTTAATTGCGATTCCAAGACATGTGCGACCGTCTTTCCGATTCTACATCTTAAACCTCTGACTCAGTGCAAGCTTCACATTGTCAAGTTCCTCCTGACGATTACACGCAATCAGCAGGTCATCTGGGGACAGTGCAATCATCAGGACCGTGCCATTTGACCGCTATCTGTACAGACACTTCTCTCCAGGATTGCGAGATATTCCGAGATGCTTCGTATAAAATGTGTCTGTGCACAAATGCGAACGAGGGCAGACCTTTTTCAAACCGTTCATAGGCCTTTTCAGTTCGTACACATGGTTTTCCTTGTCATAAACCTTGAAGCCTTAAGTCTGCTCCATGTATAATCCTCCATCCAGGGTAATGTTTAGGAAAGCAGCCCGTGCATTCCGTTGGGAAGGTAGTACATCTGGAGATGGCGCTGCGGCCAGAACGACACAAAAAAGACGTCACGTATGCTACTCGGGCAAATATCTGAGACTAGTCACTTCCCTGAATCTGCGAGAAACCTGCCGCTACCAACCTAGCTTTGTGTCATAAGCTGACCGCTCCGTGTGCTTGGGGCTGGTCCGGAGTGTGACGCAACCAGCGGCTTTTCACGACAATTGGGTTAAATAGGGGTGGCACTAGCTGCCATGTCTTCTGCTCACGCAGGGAGTCAACCTCAACCTGCATGGCTCGCTGCGATTCAACGGCTTTGTCCCAACTGGGGGCCGGCTTCTAAATGCAAGGATGAAGAGATACCGACGGATACAAGAATGCCAGTGAACCGAAGGCCTTCCACGATGACGCAGGAGCGTACTTGGTGCGGGTAGCGTGACGAAGGCTTGCGATACGGCCGGTGCACCATCAGGGGACCTGGCTTTCTCGACAGTCGGGTCATGGTCGCCATCTTCGCGATTAGAACCGCCTGCGGACACTTTGTCGCGGACAGGCCCGACCGTCTGATGCGTTTCAGTGTGGTAATAGTCCCCAAGTAGTTGGTCTTCAGTGACACCACCGTGGCCATATACACCTACATCTGCTCTGCTATACCACTGTCGGGGATAGAATTGCTACAGTTGCCGGGGTCGAATGTTGAGCGAGACTTATCGGACCGTACATCTCGGCTATCTTCAATTATTCCCTGTGCAGATTCCCACGGTTTATAGCACTGTGACCCCGACACATATCCAGTGATGATATTATCACGTGTGCAAATAAATCATCAACAGTCTGTCTAGAATTCTATTACGTCTCGTGCGAGGAATTGCAACCGAACACCTGCGAATGGGTTATAAAATGCTTTCGCCATTCCAAATGTCATGTTGAGTGGCGTGTGCTCCTAGTCCTCTCGTAATAACGTCGTTGCGAAATTATATCGCAACGGCCAACGCTTCTGTTCAGAAGTGCTTTGGTACACGAATGTGATGGAGCATAAACCGAATTGGCCCCTCTAAGGTACGGTCCAGGCATTGCGCAATACTAATCTGATGCAGGTTGTACGGCACACCTGGAGTATCTTGAATGCCAGAGGCGGCCATAAGCTGCTTGAACTTGCCGGACGTATACTCTTCGCCATTTGCAGACCACGAAGTTTTACCTTTACGACCAGTATGCAGCTCGTGCATGGCAACCTATTTCACAAAGCACTCGAAGACATCTGACGTTTGCATTCAACGGGAACACCCTGTAGTAGCGCAAGAGATCAACAGCCAGATACCGTGAACCACCAAGCAACTGAACTTCAGTGGGGCTGTTCATATCCGTATGCGTAAGATCGAAAAGGCCGGCAGAACGCGTTTCCTGCTGCCTTGGCATAGGAGCCAGGCAAATTTTACCATACACACATGGGGCAAAGACGTCCATCGACTCCTCGCCAGTCACAATCGCGGCTCTGACTAGGACCTTTCTGACCAGACTTACGATACCATCACAGTTCCGGTGATTCATACAAGTGTGACACAGACGTGAGTGCACGGAAACAAGAGAACATGTTTCACTACCTCCAGTTTCTACAATAACGTTCTCGAGAGCATACTGGCCATTCACAACGACGGCCCTGAGCAACGAATGTCGGGCGCATAATCATGGTACACTTGCTGTTACGAAGCATAACTCTCATGTCATCAGAATCAATTGTCGACCCTGAGATTAAGTTGTGCCGGAATGCAGGTACGTGTAACATGTTTCCCGGGACGCGCCTGAGCGACCTAGACTGCACCTCGAGATTTATCCGCACAATTCGACAACTGCATGGTCCCATAGTTATACTCTAGCGTGTGCATGCATTGATTACTTCTACAAAAAGGGACTTGTTGATCAAATGGCGATCATGTTTCTTGGGCCCAGTACCACCAAAATCAATACGCCACAACTTGGAGCTGGATTTTGACACCTTTCGAGACAGACGTGCCCCTAAATAAAGAAACTTTATGGAGTCGTAATCTGGGTCAATTGCGGTATAAAGACGGATTCCGTACTCCTGGCGACCAGGCGGTAACAACCCGGTGCAATGACTTCGAGCTGTGTCGACGTCGCGTTCTGTAAAGAATGTCGCAGCTAACAGCCCACTATGCTCACGATACGTGTAGTACCACGGCTTTCGGCCCGAATACCTCTCGGCATTTGGTACCGAAGGAGAATCAGGGGCGCTGATCGTCTTACTCGGGGTCCACTCACTCATGCGCTGTTCCTCGCGAAATGGGCAGCCCTTCACGAACTCCAATGCGAAGGCTTTTTCACCGAGCATGGTGTCAATGGCGAGTATGAGGTGCCCGAATCGGTCGGGCAGTCGACATAAGATGATCCTTGTCATATTCTCATTGTGGACCTGAGCTTCTTTCCTCTTTAGGCCCGAGGCCAACCGACGAACTCGATTATTGTATACTAGTACACGCTTACCGGATGCCATTTGCGCAAGGTCGAAACTGCGTCGAGCTTTGAATCCGTTGAGAAGCGTGCGATATTAGAACAGATTCAAAATAGAAATACACATCCCAGCTGCACTCTGCGGTTTCTGGACATGATGAACATGCTCGTCATTTAGAATGAGACCATTGACGGCTCTTCCCTTCCCATCACGTGTACTCCAAGTCGAGAGTTCATCTGCGTGCTCTGGCATTTTCTCAGAAATAACAACGCTGGACTTGCGAAACGCCAGCATGAGCTCGGGCTTCTGCTCCCGATCGTCGAATCTATCACTACTTAACTTTTCGATCTTGAATGCACCAGTGTTGTTCATTGTAAAAGCAGATGATATGCGGAACCCAAACTGTCGGCAGCGTTGAATTCAAGACCCAAAATAGGTCCATATAGTCGCCGGAGGCTTTAAAAATATTGGAGAGGTCGAATCCGCGCGTCCCAGGCTACACTCGCCTGGCAGAATGCGGTTTCCGCAACAGAAGGCCTCCCTGTACCCAAATCAGGGATCACCGTGGCGAACCCACGTACTAATTTATCATGTACATTCACAGAGTATTGAAACTGTGCTCCTCAGTGTCAATCTCTGAGTGTGCACCGTTGGCAGCTTTCTGCCGTTGTGTTTGTCACTCGAACAGCATCCGACAATCGCATTCTACGGTCGTTTGACCTATCACTGCGCCGCTGTGTCAGATGTCTACGTGTCACCCCTACGCGGGTCGTGGGCGCAGCCATGCAAGTGGTCCTGTCAAGCGTTGTGTAAAACTTCCTTGCAGACAGCAGCAGTACTGCTATTTCATACTTCAAAGAATGGGGCCGTTGGACGATGACGTGAAGTTCACTGGTTTGCCAAGCCCATTGACGAGGGATACCATGTTGGCAAATTTCCAGGACCGGAAAGAACCGAAAATGGCTCCCACATCGCGATAGTCAGTACCAAGCCTGACATCGTGGCCGTCGTTCGATATCCCGGCACATCCGCTGCACTCTTAGCTCTACGGGGACAACTCGCGATGGCAATGATGTTGACCGGGAGGGATAGAGGCCCCGTCACGAATATTCTTCCCTTAAGAGAAGTGAGATATCCACTCGAAATGTGTGTGAGAAATGCTGGAGCAGACGGTCCCAGAATGAAAAATACAATCGCTGTCGTCAATGTGACCCCGAATAGGAAATGAAGCCCGAGTTTAACGACTGGGTGATAAGATTCAGCACCAGTTTTCGTGGCAGCTGTTTGTTCGCCTCCTGCACGATATTAGCAGAGGATTGCGCCGTCTCTGACTGATTTCTTCAGCCAACCGGCAGGCGGAAATATTCAAAACGGTGTGGCCGAAGCTTCACACGCTCCTACAAAATCTGCAGCCGTCACGCGAACTGATAATGTGGATTTTGACGGTCCGTTTTCAGTCCACCTGATCGCCAAAAAGGGCAGACGTCTTTTGTGTGACGGGACGTCATCAAATGAAGCCGTCCAGTCTGACTAGTTGTCCCGTAACGACATGAAACCATACGACTATTTATATCGACAATGATTCCGATATGTTCTGCAAGAGGTTTACATTAGTCATTGGCCAATTGCAACTACTCTCCTGAGCAGCACGTTTAGAGTGTTTGTGGTTTCCAGTATGAAGCGTATAAGGGGTCTGATTAGAACCACTTTGCGAGTTTGAGAAATATCGTTGGAATCGACTGTGGGTGAGATACCCTTGTCCATTTTAATTATCACTCAGAAATGTTTCGCAAAAGTAAAAATAGTTCTTATAGTCCCTAAGATGTGTATCGACGTCATGTAACTTGCTTGACATGGCTCCTTCCCTGTGCAGTATCTGTTCGGAAGAAGTCCCTGTATACTATCTTCTACGTAAGCGGACTCTCCCAGCGAGTTGTGAATCAAGCCTACGTCGGAATTCGTTGGATCCTCAGAAAAGAAGCCCGACATGCAACTGCGCTCAAATAAAATCAAATTTGCCGATATATCTTCTGCCAGGAGCCCGACGATTTTTGCAATCACTCATCGCGGTTTCATGTGGTAGGAGAAGGTTTTCAACACCCCAGGATAAAATGTACAGGATGAATGATACTGGTACGCCGCCGGAGAACGCTTATAAGAACGGACTTTGTCACTCATTTATTGCGTTCATGATTCTGACATCATGTAAGTCCAAAGCTAGCCGCAAACGTCTCATGAATCGCTGTTTTCGATTAGTTAAGACGCTTGAGACTGGAAGTAAATTTCTGATATTCGCTCTGAAAGAGCATCTGTAGTGCGAGAGACCGCTAGCCGAAAGAAACCTGTCTAGTTCCTTCCACCACAGGAAAAAGAGACCGTGAATCGGTAACTGGCTCCTTGCATACGTCGGCGGTAGTCTCAAATCCATTTATGTCGCCACCTCCTATAATCCAAAGCTTTACGCAGGGCCATTTCACACGACTCCCCATTCTTCAGAACCAATTATCATGATGCGTACACATTCTTCAACATGGTTTAGACGTCGAATCTATCTGATAGATCAAGCTCGCCAGGTCCCATCTATTAGATTTACTTTCGTCCCAGCGGCTCGGCTTGCTTTCCAGGAGAGTACGCGGTTCTGAAAATAGAGATTCTTCTACTCCTCAGAAAAACTTGTGGCTATACAGGCTGTGTTTAAGTACGTACCCTCCGTGTGTCCTTTCGGGAGGTATCCGGAAAATCGGTGAGTCGGGTCGTGTCTTGGGATAACTCAGTGATTAGACGTCACCTAGAGATGGTATACGAAAAGCGAGAAAGTGCGTCACAGATAGATATATAGAAGGGACAATCGAACTGTGGGAGAACGGCTGGGACGGATGGTCAGTATACTTACAGAGGTTCAGTACTGGCTTTTTATTGTAAACGGAAGTTCCGAGAGTAACGGGTACGAACTGCGCACAGAAAAGAGGTAATGTGAGGACAAGGTATCTAAACTCTGGTCTGAGCAGCGATATGAGCGCCAGATCTTACGGCGTCGCTTACACAATCAATTTGCGCGTTTCGAAAGCTACCAAAGGACGTACCACAACTAGTAGAGCTTCGGAAGCCGACCGCCAATTGCTGGGAAACATCAAAACACCGATCAAAGTATTGCTACCAGCTACTGGACATCACATGGCACATCACTAAAGGAGTGCTGCATACTGTTTGCGCGTGAGTACGTCCCATTCCAGTCTTTCTCCAGTACCTACTGTGGGAGCATTCCGGTTCACTCATGTTCGTAAAGTCAATAATCGGGATGGTGGTGTAGCGGTACTATTGCAGTGAAACCAGAGTTCTGAGAAACTTGACTGGTGAGTTTGGCCTTGCGGCGATTTACGGCGTTGCTCCGACTAGCCACCGCGGTCGTACACCGATGATGTATAGGGAGACCCCTGATATAAGATTCGTTGTTGGTGGTTCCTTGCAATGCATTCAACTTGGTGTATCATGCTGTTTTCTCCCGGGATATAGTTTGCTATTGGTTGAGCTAGATGCTAGACCTTTCGACGCTGCTCGCGAGAGCTGGTCGAAAGTGTGGCGTCGAAAATAGGATAAATAGTGTTTCCAGGTTGACTGTTAGAGACCACAGCGATCGTCTCTGCCGTGGCAGCTACATTGAAAGCTTGAAACTTAGGACCGTCAGCTTGGACGGTGCACAGGTTCCTGGATATCAATCCGCAAGCATAGTCTTCTTGATTTACACCGTGCTACTACACGCATACACAAAAGATGAACACAGCCGAAACAATTGATACTATCAGAATTCCTTGTAATTGTCTAGACAAACATCATTGTTTCCATGAAAGTCCCTATTAGTTCCTCACGCTCAAGGATGCCCAACAGAAATGTTCCGGGCTTTGCGAGAAAGGTCCATCGCAGTCTTTGCAGTCTACAGCCAAGAACCAGCGGATATGAACATACCTACGTCGTCGGTAGCTACGGAGCTGGCTGCAACAGCCATCAAAGCGAGAGTAGTATCTTGCTCATCGTACTGGTGCGGACGGGAATAGTAAGGATGTCGCTATATGTTACGTTGCCTTAGGTACAGGGCACCTGTCAATTGCAGACGGTAGGTCGCAAACACGGTAGAGTTTAGTATGCTCATGCTGTTGGGTCCAACCAGGAATTCAGACAGCAACCATGCGGTTTGGTTGGACACGCAGTTGTTCAGATTGCCGTGCAGCTGGAGCCTCTCATGGAAGGAAGAGCCGTTCAAATGCAGAGCAGTATCGTCGACGTGGAACCATACCTGAAATAGAAACCTCATCAGACGGGTAGCCAAGGCTATGGCGATAACGTCTTGAGTCTTCGCCGCACTGAGGTTGACGGCGGAAGCTATAGGGGAAGATGGCCTCCTTGGCGTGGACACCTCTATAGAGCGAATATTTCTGTCCCCTCATCACGTTTACACGCCCTTCCTGTATACCTTCGCAGCTTAAGAAGTAGTACGTGACCTTCGTGCATTGGGACAGGCGATGACCGTTTTTCGGTCTCTATTGACTCTTTCATAGTTTAACACGCGCAGAATGCGTCGAGACGTGTCTTATTCCCAGAATGTAAAAACTGCTGCACTTCTCTCGGTGTCGTTTGACTATCTCGCAGACCAACCCCATTGCAGGCCTCCTTGGACTCGTCACAACAATTAGTGACAGACTCACTGTCCATAGATTTTGTCATTGTTGATAGATCCGGTTCTGAAGCTTTTCCCAAGGCTGTAAACCGATGACTTGGAGAACAGAGTCGAGAAGCTTGCGTGACGGTGTTAAAAAGTAGTTGATGTTTTGCAGCTTTTATTGCGATCAGAAATGTCTTCGGGGTGCGGAACATCAGCGTCTCGTGCGCTTTCGTTTCGCTATGTCTTTGCGTTGTTTATGGATGCTTCTATTCCTTTCGTTACATACATATCTAAGGCCAAGAGGCCTCGACTTAGTACGGAACTCCTTTGCGAAAAGAAGAGAACGACCAGCCACTATCGGCAACTTTATGCTTTTAGGTATGAATGCGCACTTCTACCGATTGCACTACTCGAGTAGATCCTCCCCCCGGCATATCCTTTTTGGAGTGCCATGAGCTTGTGGGGCGTGCGAAAGCATGAGAAGATGAGCTCGTGTCGGAGTGCGTTTTTTCGTTGTGGACGCCGAGCTCTGAAACCCGTCCAGCTGCCGCGTGCAGTTAATATGAGCGATAAACATTCGCAGTTCAGCGTGTAGTACAGCGTCGACATCGAATCGCGGAATGTAAAGTAGACTGCAGCTCCAAATCTCACAGTACGTTCCTGCGTATGGCACGCTGAACTACTCCGGCCTCCAAGCGGATGAATTAACCCTCCACCCTCCCCAATCTCCTTCCTTCACTCACAGATCGTGCGGCACGGCACCTATAACGACACCGGGCAGGAAAAACTATCTGTGGCTCTAAAGAACTGGTAATTGTTGATGGAAAATTGTAGGAAGAATGAATTCAGTACAGTCGTGCCGCCATAGTCCTGGAACAGAACACATTCAAAAATCCGTCCTGAGTTGTAAGCCTATAACCCTAGTAAATTGGAACGGAAATGACAACTATACAGTAACCCGCGACAGAAACCTCAGATTTTCCGCGTGCTGGTTAAGACGACAAGTTTAGAGCTCGACGAGTGTGAGAGGCTCGATAGTATCAGAGCACTGAAACATAGTCGGCATGTCAACCACACCGCATTTGCGTGATAGAGCCCGTCCGGTGCACTGTCTCGACAGTCATGACAACACCACGCTCGAAGTTTTATCGTCGGGACGGCATAGTCTGTACCAAGTACTTGCTGCTTGCAGCGATTCGTCAAAGTCTACAGACGAGCTACCACCGGACATATTTCAAGACGAAATGCAATAACAAGGATCGACTTTATTCCTATGCAGTGCGGCCATTTCTCGGTAGAAAGGCAGATGGACAGCTGAAGTGAGAAATTCGGTTCAGCTATTCCCTACCCGTGCGACAACTGACCACGGAGGAGGTGATAGCAAAAGATATGAGTTGATGTGGAAGTACATGAGCAGATTTATGACTTTCCTCACGTTGAGTATCGCATACTCATCCGCTTACATACTTACACATCTACTATTCGTAGCCGCGTGAATCAGCAGTACCACTAGAACCCAAAGTTGCACTACTTTCGAATGCTCTCCTTTCCGGTACAAAACGTGCCCAAGCACCCCCTTCTTTGCAGGACCGATCATACTTCTGAGGAAAACGATTTCCCAGCCACTGCGGCGTGCCCTTTCCGCGGAATTTATATCTTGCATTTACGGCAGTGGTCCAGAGGGCTAGACTGAGCGATGGGAAGTGATCTCTCTAAATATTCTCCTAATTGATGTCACCAGTGCCTATTGAACATTGGCTTTTGGCTCATAGGAGGTCAACTTTGGCCTTATACTAGGCCAACTGACCATCGAAAATGCGTGTAAAGTATATAAGACGTATGCGGAATGTGCTAGTTGTGGTACGTATAATTTATCTCACCGCTTTCCATTATATCAAAAGAAAGGGAAGCCTACTTCGTTGCTCTCAAACTCTGACCACGCGGAATGGTTCGCTGAGGTCTTCTTCAGCTAATGCTCCCAGATTAAAGAACTAAAAGACCATCAAGTAGACATAAAGAACAGCGGAAGTGGACGTATCCTTGATAGTTTAATATCTCCGCGAAATGGGGCTTCACTCAACGCAGTTTGAATTCATATGAGACCAGATGTTCAATAGACACTAGCTGCCGAGACGACATTCCCCTGGTTCGAGCTGGGTTAGTTGAAAACGACCTCTCCTGGACTGACGTCGTCCGCAGCGTCGCTTGCGTCCGCATACGAGTCGGAGAAACTAGTTCTTGGAATGACGATCATACACTAGGTAGAGGGTCTGCGAGGCACGATTCGGTGTCAAAATTAAAATTGCCGGAGACGATAGTGGCCTTTTAGAAAGACCCGAAGTCTGTACATTTCGACAATTTGTGCCGATTTGAACTTCGCCCGTATTTCTTTAAAGTATGCAATCAGTACTGCAAAGTGTTTGGCTTATACGTCTATATACGGTGGGCGATTGGATCGAGCGTGTAGACGTGTCAATGTGTCGGTGGTATACGTACAGGCGTGCCATATACTGTGCTCACACCAGAGTAAGGATGTAATTATTTGGTCGACAGTCTACACCATCTGCCTGTTATGTTCAGGCCGCACGGCTACGGCCCAGTACAAGTGAAGTATGGACACCTCTCTCTTATGCGCGTAAATGGAAATGCCAACAAGGCATGCTGTGCTGACGTCAGTTGAGACGAAGTAATTGAAGGGTTACCGTTCCAAACTGATTACCATGTCGCGTGAGTTGAAGTGCATCCAGCCCTATTACGCGAGACTGAATGTTTTTTCGTGTTAGTGGAAGTGCATCCAGGCTCACTCCGTCATATTGATTGTCCTTTCTCGTGAGTGGAAGTGCATCCAGCCTTACTCGTTGATACTAATAGCCTAGTCTTGTGAGTGGAAGTGGGGGATTAGCCTTACTGCGGAACAATGATTGTTTTCGCCTTGTGAGTCGAGGTGCATCCACCGTTACTCCGTCATACTCATTGTTCTGTCACGTGACTCAAACCGCATGCAGCCATACTACGATGTACGGTGTCGGTGGAAGTGCGTCCAGGCTGCTAGTCAGATGGGTAAGGCTGTGTAATGAGGTTGTTTAGGAGGTATACACACGAATGCACAAGTGATCGCGATAGAATCGTGGATCTAAGCTCGTAATGAGTCATATGTAGGCGTGATTGTAAAGAGTTGCTGAACTGAGAAGATTGGTCCGAGTAGCGGTCTAGAGTTGTACGTAAGCAGAGTTTCTTGAGTAAATCAGAGTAAAGATCGGCAACACACAACCAATGTTCCTTTCATTCATCAGCGTATCCTTTTACTCTTCTTTCCCTTCTACCCCTCTGACCTACCTTTATTAATAATCGCGTCTACGGCGTCCGGACTAGACGAATGAAAAGCTCTTGTACTATTCGTACAATTAGCACCGAGCATGTTCCTTGCCAAAAACTACAACATCTCTCTGAATACATAGAAGGAGTCGTCCGACCCTCTCTGCCCTTTGTGCAGGCAAGGCGCATGGTCCAATATCGTGTCCTTGTTTGCGACACAAGCTTCGTATCGGATGTTGGAATGACGATAACATGCCACGTAGAGTTCGAATAACGATCACGTGCGGGGCAGTGCTCTGATGACGATCACAGACATGGTAGACGGTCCGGGAGGTAAGACTCGGGGACGAAAATGTACATGTCGGAGACAATAGCGACCGTCTAGAAGATCCCCAAGCTACTGTACTTTTCGACATTTTGTGCCAAGTCGAAGTTGGCCCGCATTTCTATCTAGGAAGCAAACCATACTGCAAATATTCTTGCTTATAATGCATTATACGGTTCTTAATGGGATCGGGCGTGTACACGTATTACTTTGTATTTGGTTTGGGTCCAGCTGTGCTATCTACTGTGCTGACACCACCGTAAGCGTATAAGCATGGGCTTGACAGTGCATGTCATGTGCGTGTAATGTTTCAGCGGCACGGATACGTCACAGTACAAGTAAAGCAGGGACACCTCTCGCTTATGCGCGTACATGGACACGCCAACGCGGCATACTGTGGTGTGGTCGGCGAATACGAAGTGCTTCCGGGCTTACTATTCGAAACTGGTTTTCCTTTCCGGTGGACCAGGGTGCATGCAGCCTTACTTGATGATACTGATAGTCTGGTCTTGTGATTGGAGATGAATGCAGCCTTACTGCGTAACACTGATTGATTTCGTCTTGCGAGTCGAGGGCCATCCATCGTTACCGCGTGATATTGATCGTTCGGTAATGTGAGTCAGACCGCATCCAGTGTTATTGTGATGTCCATTGTTAGTCAGAGTGCGTCCAGGCTGACGCGGAGGGGAGTAAGGGTGAGAATTGGGGGTGTTTCGGACGTACACGCAAAAAGCATACAGATAGAATTGATAAGCTAAGCGTGTAGACGTGCATCTGTACGAATGAGTGTACACGGTTCATGAAGTGAGGGGATAGTTCATCGTAGGAGGTAAGAGTTGCATACAAGGAGAGTATCTTGAGCAACTCAGAGTACAGATCGCAACACACAGCGACCTGCCCTTTTCTCATTGCCCTAACCTTTGCCTTTGTCGTTCCTTACCCTGCTGACCGATATTAATTATCGGAATCCGGTATGCATACAACACTTATAGCCAAGCAGCACAAAATTGAACGCAACCGCGATCTCCCCCATCCTAAATAAAGCTGCAGCGGCCACCTGCTCGTTTTCATCCATGTGTGCAAGCACTTACCAATAGTCGCATACCCGGAGAGAGAAGGTCAATGCCCCATTCCTAGCCACGACCACGTCTAGCCGCTCTGCTTTCAGTGTCTACGCGAGGACATTGTCCGCAGCTTTTCGCAAATAATCTCATATAGCCAGTAGATACCGATCCCCTACCTTCTGGATGAGCACCTTTGTGCTGGATATCAATGGTAGCCACGTCTACATTTCACCATAAGGTTGCAGACCTCCACTGTGTGCACTACTTCAGGAAAACTTCCATATATAGGGCAAGTTTCGGAATGCCATAGCATGCTAACTTCTCTAGCTTTCCGAATCATTGAGGTCGTGTCGGACGGGTGCGTTTTGCATAGACCCCGACTTCCGCCACGAACTAATTGAACTGCAGAATGTAGTGATTGTAATCAAGCAAGGGTCGCGGCGCATTCCTCAGGAAAGGGTTGAGCTCGTTTTACGATTCGTACAGTGCACTGAAGGTACCCGTCTCACCTATCGTTCCAGCTTTGTGTACAATGACGTACCACTGGCGTTACGTGAAGAAGCTTACCATCGACCCTCAATATTCAGGACTAGAATCCGGCAGATGTCGCGCTGCTATGTCGAGGGTGGTTGTGCGAGTAACGTTCCATCCGCGGTTCTATGAAACTTGAAACTGTGCTTGAAGATGTTCCAGAAAAACGGGCTTCCGCATAATCATACCAATGTTTTACGGTAGGATACGGAGTGTTGAGTTGGACGATGAGTTCTTGGAAAGTACTCTACCGACAGTAAATCGCGACAAAGACTATCATGTACCGAGGTGAAGAAGTCGTTGATTGTATAAGTGCCCGTAGATGGCGTCAGCTGGTTGGGTGCCAACGCAACGATGTTTTTTTGTGTCCGGGGGCAGAAATCTCGTGCTGATGTCCTTCCCATTTTATCTGCAGATAAAGGCCCGTGACGTTCACCAGACCATCACTGCTTAATTCTTAGGGCACAAACTCACACCTCGGGCTCGTCTCAATCTGCGACAAAATGTTGATAATCGCAGCTCATGCATGGGGCCTAGACTTGAAAATATAACGTCGAGTATGAGTCTGGTTTCCTCCTAGTTTGTGTTGGAGATATGGAATTACAGTGCTGTCACTGTCTCCGTGAAGACTTCACAAGGAGGGGTCTGACACATGGACGTATCACACAGCGGTGTGGTGAAAGTTCAAACGGACAAGTAATGTGATTATCACATG
>JAUKWC010071049.1:0-33763 GCA_032356245.1 Endocladia muricata
GAGGTGGACAGCGGAGGTGTGCGTGTTGCGGACCTAGAAGCGCACGGCGTGAAAAGTATGTGCAAGGATACGCTGCTGCGACACGGTCGAGGTTGTCGGAAAGCGACGAGTGCACGGCAGGCGAGTCAGTTTGTGAACGCGAGCTACTGTACACGCACCATCGTACGAAAAAAAAGTCGGGGATGCGCCTCGCGCACCGACGTTTTGCGCGACATGTCGCGTGGAGGGCGGATGGAACACACAAGTAGGGCGCCGCGGTGCTTTGCGGTGCGGACGTGGAGTGGACGAGTCACGGCGCGACGCAGCAGACGGGAGTTCCGTGATGATGCGTGGATGGTGCGATGCAATGCGCCGCAGAGTGCCTGTGTGGAGCTGCGCGTCACGGCCGCTCGGCGACCTTAATCCCATAGTTGCGCATACAGATGCGTCGGCTTCGCCACCTTGGTGCGGCAGAGAGCGCGTGCAGGCAGCAATACCATTCTGCAGTGCATCCCCTATTTGCTGTATAGAGTAATTGACACCATTTGCAATAGTTACGCGCACTCGGGGCAGGGTGGGCAGCCGAGGTGGGTACAATGAGATGGTTCCCGAGCGAAAAGCAGTACGCGAAAAGCAGAATGCGGGCAAACATGAAAACGACATGGCTGGAGGTTATGTTCACACCTTGAGGGGGATGCAAGACAAACACGATTTTTGGAACGAGGGGCCGTTTTGGACAACGCACAGTGGAAGAGGGAGAAAGAATGGTTGAAGTGTTACAAAGATTTTGCTGCCGGCCTACACAGCAGTAGGTAAGGTGCAGGGCGTGACGGCGAGGCGAGAAGGTCGAAGAAAGATGGCCCTGTTTCGTGGGTGGTGCTGGGTGCAGAAGGTAGTGCAAAGACGGGCGCACTTTTTGAGCACGACCACGTGTTTGGTTTGCGCACGGCGCGGGGCAGAGGCCGTGATCGCAAGTGCCTTTGCAAAGCACCGCGGTATTGCTCGACAAGGGGTAGGCGAGAGAAGAATTCGTCTCGGTCCTTCGCAAGTTGCGGCCGAGAGGGTGTTTTCTTGTTAGGCGTGGACTACATCTCCGGCACGGTACGTGATCGCGCATACACTTGACCACCAAGAGAGGTCTGCGCAGATACGCTCCTGCGTGCGCAACTCCCGTCCCTCCCGCCGCATCTAACGTAGCACCCTTCACATGCCCGCATCGTTAGCTCCACTCGTAGTATTTCGCCATCCACCGTGTCTTCACCTCAACAGTTGCTCTGTCGACGAGATCATGGCGGCACGCTATCAGACGCTCGCGGACCTGACGTCTACGACCAGTAGCAGCTCCGCGGTGTTGGTTGGCGTGCGATGGAGGCCGTCATGGAGGGATTGTTGCGCATGTGCAGAACGTTGGAGAATAGTCAAGAGGAAGAGCTGATGGACGTAAACCTTCGTAATAATATGTGCGCACAGCGACGGAGAGGCATCACAGAGACAAGGTGGCGTGGACGGCTCGGAGGCATGTATGAGACTGGAGCCAAGTGCTGCCCGATAAGCAGATCACGAGGCGACCGAAAGAGAGGCGCTGCTGGTGGCGCAAGACCGACTCATGTCGCGACTTCGACTCTCCCACCAGAATCCTGACCTGTGCATGCCGAATGAGGCTCAGCTGGAGCCGTGAGTTGGAGGTTCTGTATATTCCCATTTGAGATGATCTCGTGGAGGAACATTTCGGTGACTGGGGATGATACGTTTGAATGTCGCGGATGGAAGCACTTGCAAAGCTACCCAAACCACTTTGTTTGCGTAATACTGTTGCGCAGCACCACCGTAGCCGACCTTTCTTCCTTGCAAGGAATGAAATGCTTCGGGTGTTGCATCTCGCACAACTCTACAACGAGCCACACAAGTTTGGGTATTTAGTCACGATGGCGTCACACTGTGCCGCCCCAATTCGGTCCCCAAACTTGAGGCACACACTCACGAGTGTGTTGCCTCGTTTGTACCAGGTCCTATTCGACATCGCACGGATTCAAACTCAGGGGCCGAGCTAAAGCTGCTTTTTTTTGCGTAGCAACGCGTTACATCTGCGTCAGGCAAGCCTTGGCGACCTTTAAACGACACAAGCATATCGGCCTCCGTACGAACTTTAGTTCGTAGCGCGTTCGATATGCTTGTGTCGTGACAACGAGATCCGTTTCCAGATCGAAGGCAGAGAATCAAGAGTGACTCTTGACCGCAAGGATACGTTATGACCTGTACAAGCATACATAAGGCAAAAACACAAAAGTATTGTATGTACAGTATGATTGTTGCTGAAGTAACGCATGCACATTTCGCTGTCTTTCGACACCTAATCGTCCGGTCTGCTTGACACAACTCCCTTTGGCATGACGGTCTGCATGGGTGTATCCCACGCTTGTTGCCGATGTCGCGACACGGGCCTCGTATCCTGACGGAATGCAGGCTATTTCGCTGAGTTGCTCTACGATGTTGCAGTCATCAGTAGAATGCAGTCGGTTGAATCGTATCGAACAACTTATTCAAAAGTCGCTGTCTCATGCCTCTGGCTTCACAAGGAAGCCGCGGTGGCGGATACAGTATCAAGCGATCAAATTTGGTGAGACAGTCAGGACGCATACATACATTGTTCACTGCAAACCATAATGTATGAGTTGGCTCACTGTGTGCACCTCTGCACACGCTGCATTGCTTGGAAAGTATGATACGCGGGACATTAGATGACCTTTGCGTTCCTGAAGACCTAGTGTCTATTGGACATTGAGTTTTGCCTCATATGAGGTCAACTTTGGCCTCATATGAGGCTAACTGACCACCGAAAAAGTATATAAAATATATAATACGTATGGTGAATATGCTAGTTGTTGTACGTGTAATTTATCTCACCCCCTTCTCTGATATCAAAACAAAGGGTAGCCTACTCCGTTGCACTACAACTCTGACTGCGCAAAACGTTCGCTGAGTTTCTCTACAGCTCACTCTGCCACACTCTGCCAGAATACAGTAGAGAACTCAAAGACTTTCAAGTAGATATAAAGAACAGCGGAAGTGGGCGTCTCCTTGATACTTTAATATCTCCGCGAAAGTTGGCCTCACATGACGCCAGATGTCCAATAGACACTAGTCCCAATCGCAGAACAAGTCAGCAATATTATTTGTCTGTACGAGCGTTTTCCTTGTGCCAAAAGATATCCGTTCTATTTTTTCTGCCGAAAGACGCCTCGGCATAGCGGTCGTGACGAAAAAACGTCCACAGCTGGTCAATGTGAAATTTCCGAAGCCAGCGTTACTGGTAAGGACGGCACGGCACGGACACGCACTGTATATGCAACAAGTATCGAAACTATTTTTCAGATGTCAAGCCGCGTTTGAAACGTCAGCACACATACTGTAGATGAGGCGTGCTTTCTACACGCTAAAGTATGGGCGTGGTTTCAAAGCGACACAGTCTTCGGAAGCTCCGTGTAGTACTGAGAACATTTACGTCGCACATGATTTTGTCGTGTTTAGTTCTCGTCAGATATGACCTGAGGAAAGGAGCTCTGTCAAGACCTCCCTTCTTACTTTCAGAGATTGCATATATACGTTTAGTGAGTCATTCTTCAGATGCAAGAATGCGTAACGTGGACGGACTGCCTGTTAATTCTAATCCAGTTCACCGGTGCCGTTTGCGCCGATACTGTTTGGAAAGTGCCTGTAGGCACGATCGACTTCAACTCGGGTAAAATCTACCGTGCCGGAAGCATCGATTCTATGCACGTCACCGAAATATGGACGGAGCTTCTACGACGAGACGCATGCCTCCAAAATCGTTCGCGGATCTGCCGCAGGTAGAAGTGGGTTGTATAGGGATGACGACATCACCTTCACTATGCGCGAGATAGACCCGTTAAGTAGCCCAACAGAATTAAGCCGCACTGCTGCTCTGGAATGTAAACGTGAGTGTCGGAATCATCCACTGCACATCCAAGGCCTCTTCTATATTTTTCAAGCTGCTGGGCACGGGTGCAGGGCTTGTTCTGAGCTTCAATCCATCGCATCACGTCGTAGCGGAGAGAAGAGATTCGGAGGAAAATATAGCAATTGCGAGTTGTAGCCTTTTCGTTCGAGTACTCTAGCAATTTTGTTAGTAAGTGACTGAGTTGCACATGTCACCTCCTTAGCTACTAAACGGAACGTCCGACGAAGCATATGTATACTTAGCCTTTTGCCAACTAGATAATTGAATTACTGACATGCTGCGGTCCCTGTCTCCCACGACGTACTATTTGAGCAGGTAAACCAGTTTGTCTTTAGCCCAGAGCAACTCAAGTTTCGAGTCCTGTTGTGCAGTGCGAGACAAAATCCATGGCATCAGGTACCCCAATCCTATCCTCGATTTCGACAACCTTTACGACGTCGTAGAGATATTGGGAAAAGTCAGCGTAGAGCTAGAATGATCGGGTAGTCTGAAGAGTTCTAACACGCTTCGAAACTTGAAATTGCAACAATCATCAGACATTGGGTCTGCGTGACTTTTCGTTCTACTTTCTAAGTCTATTTCACCACCCTAACTGCTCGTACAACAACCATGGTACCATGCCCGTTCGTTCGAAAGACATAAAAACTGACCGCCCCATTGCGGAGTTGTAGCGGAAAGCTCAAAGTCAGAACTACCTTACCCTATGAAGTAAAAATAACTGAGATAGGCAATGAAAATAGTAAATCCAATGACGGATCCGATGATAGCTCCAATTACGTATTGCTTTTTCTTTCGTCCGTCCAAGCTGTCGGATAGCAAACAACATAAAGCAAAAGCCCCACAGCAAAATCCGGCCAAGCAACCCATCCCGCCATACTGACATGCAGAGCCCTTGCTTTCTTCAGCAGTCTCGCCTGTCTCCAGCTGGGACTGAGTTTGGCCTGGGGGGGGAGATGCCGGTGCGAAATTCGGGGCAGGCTGGGCTCCACAACATGGTGTTGGCGTGGGTACCCCCGGAGGCACACAGGTCATTGGCAGAGGTTGGGTGTCATCGTGTGGCGGGTAAGGCGACTGATTCGGAGCTGAATGAGGCTGCGATGTTGGCATCCGATGCTGAGGTGCGGTTTGTTGATTATAGTTGCCTGCATGCATCTGTGGCTGAGATGATAGTTGATAAAAACTTGTGGCCGGATGGTGTTGATCCTGAACACTAGAATTGGGTGTTGCCGGGGATGGCATGTAGAATGGCTGCCAACCGCCTACAGAAGTTGACTGCAAGTATTGTGGTTGCAGTTGGCCATCTGATGTCGATGGAGAAGGAAATTGTTGTTGACGAGCTCCAGCCACAGCGTTTGGGGGCACTGTGCCGCCGGACGGAGCACTCGGCGGTTGGGAGGCGATGGCTCGGGGGTCAATACCTTCATGTAAGCCTGGATTCGACATCCTGAATGAGTTCGCTCGAAGGAGAATAATTATTGCAATTGGACCGGGCTGCCCTGTGGGACAAGAAGTTGTACTTGACTTCGAGCCGGCTAACCCTTGTACATTCTCTACCCCACTGCAACTTCTGCATGCGACTCCAGATACTGGCTGGACAAATAGCACTACTTCGCCTCTCAAGATTTCTCATACACGTGCATGCAGTAAAGGTATGTGACGGTCATACTCGATGTCTCAAAAGCCATAGAACTATTACTGTACTAGCTAGTCTTGCTGCCACGGAATATGTACGAAAAGAAATTCCAAGTATGCTAGCTTCGTAAGGCGTCTAACCAGTGCCACTCAACATGTCATCAAACAATGTCTTCAAAGGATATCATGAGCAATAGCATTAAGCAAAAAAATGGAAGACGAGGTTCTGTCCATAGATGAGGTGGATTGGGAACTGAAAAGATCACGCCAGGTTCGAGAAGAGCAGTCTCTTCGTAAAGGATGACTGCATGTCTCGTCTTTTAGCATCGACTTGCTGTATGGTTCTCATCGGTATACTGTACTTGCAACCCTTGCAATACATCGAATGATTAAATTTTAAGATTTGATACCGACTATTACAGTATAATCTCATGCCGTTGACTACGGTACACCAAAGTACATTGAACGGTATGTCATTACAGTCAAGCGAAGACCGAATCAGACGAATGTAACTTTTAAAGCAAATAACAGGTCTTTTCTATGAATAGTGTGAAACGAATAACTCCTTTTGACGTTTGAGTGCTTACACACCAGAAAGAAGAGAATTCTGAACTGTAAGTTGGAAGGTTATATACAGTAATACAGAAACTCCGTTGCAAGATTGTCGTTCCAGAAATATAGAAGAGGACAAGATGCTTCAGCTTGTGAGCAATACAGTACACCCGAGTGCGACCTTCAACACTTCAATCTACCTGCAGCACCGGAGCGGAACGTATTCGAGATCGATGTTTGGTTCAAATTTGACAACAGCTATCCTTGACACTCTCATATCCACTGCGCACGCATATTCATTCACTCCTCACATTTCCGAAAATAGTCACACGACTTTATTGCAAAACTCTGTTTTGTCAGGGTCTTCACTGCCAGCAAAATGAACTCTCGTTATCGGCTGATAACAGCACAAAACTGTACCCTGCACAATCAGGTGTTTGTTCAAGTAATTCGCAAGGTCGTTCCAATTCCCCTACCACCCTCTCCCCGGCCCCCCCCCCCCTTACCAAATCCCTAATGTTTTAAAAAAAGTACCTAATTCCGCAATCCCTATCCCCTGAACCCCCTAACCCTAATCCATTGACTTCAAAACACAGGGTTCAGAAATTAACCCTCCACGACGGCTTATGTTCCAAATACAAGGTTCATTTTGTACAATAATATGCCGTGTCGTATTTCTTACCTGAACTCAAGCAACGGAGTACTCGGGTGCAGCCCAGGCTCAAATGAACCGGCCTTTTTTATAATACTGCACGACCCTGGTATGCTTTACACTTCACCTATAGTTTTACTTGGCAAGTAGTTTGGAGTTCTGAGGTCTACAGTACTACAGTAGCTAGACTGAAAAATTTCGAAAAAGGACTACGATCAATAGCACGTACAGGAGGTCTCAAATATCATCCTCTCCTCTGGTGGTACTGTATGTACTGATGTGGTCACGAAAGGACATTGCTGCCATCCTTCTTGAGACAACAGTTTCAATGGTGTTCCGCCGTTAGCGCGTTTGAAATTGGAATTGGAGACTGCGTTGTGTAGGCAGGATTACGAATAGCGCTTATCGCGCTTCGTGCAATCCTGTTCAGTACTTACTGATTTTACTTGCACTTAGGAATGCCCAAATTCGTTGTGAAAAATAACTTAGTGAAAGCACATGTGCCGGACAAGTGTCAAGAAGGTGATGAGTGTCGACAAGTTGATAAGCGTTGACAAGTTGCAGAGTTGATGTTTCCCGTATTGAGTAGAAGAATACCGAGTGGAGTGACGTTCAGGTGTGACATCGGGCGAGATGCTCTGAGTTTGGTCTGCTAGACTCGATAGAATCGCGACGTCTACGGAAGGTTGTCTTACTTCGGAAATGTTTTTATTCCTAGTGTCTATCGTACCTTCCGCTTCATACTGTACGAGACAGATCCGCCTCATACAGTACTGTATGAGGCGGAATTTTATGCAACTTACCTTTAAAGTTCCAGACATCCCCAAGACCTCAGCTTGTACAGTTTTGTTTTTTATCCGAGTAGAAGGCTGGCGAACCGAAAGTTTCGAAGAATACCCACATTTCGAGTCAAGTTGCCCGTCTTTGCGAGAAAAGGCCTTCTTTAAAACAGCACCTTTTTTGATATTGAATAAAACCTCTTCTCGACTTTTCCTTGTTGTGATGCTCTGACTGCATCTTAACCTCTATCTGTTACATCCATCGACACCAGTTTGGGAGCTCTACAACATTTTGTTTCAGAGTTGTGCTTGAGGAACGATGATGCGAATGTAGCGTTTCCTAATAAAGGCAAGAGCAATCAAGCAATGTCAGAAAACGTAGATGAAAATACCTAACAAATCATCTTTTTACTCTACGTCTCACCAATTCCGCCCTCACATGAGGCTGCCGCCTAGTACAATAGACACTAGTGTCTATTGGACATCTGGACTCATATGAGGTCAAATTGCCTCATATGAGGCCAACTTTCGCGGAGATATTAAAGTATCAAGGAGACGTCCACTTCTGCTGTTCTTTATATCTACTTGAAGGTCTTTGAGTTCTCTATTCTGGCAGGGTGAGCTGTAGAAAAATTAAGCGAACGTTTTGCGCAGTCAGAGTTTTAGTGCAACGGAGTAGGCTACCCTTTGTTTTGATATCAGAGAAGGGGGTGAGATAAATTACACGTACAACGACTAGCATACTCACCATACGTATTACGTATTTTACATACTTTTTCGGTGGTCAGATGGCCTCATATGAGGCCAGAGCTGACCTCCTATGAGGCAAAACTCAATGTCCAATAGACACTAGAACAGTGAGGAATATGTGGTGTAACAGCGTGGTAATCGGAAACAGGTGCACACGACTACGCTTATCGAACGCCTCCAAGAATGTACATGCCGTTTGTTCCCTGCTGGTGTGTAAAAATATGTCGGTATGACAAGACTCATGAGATTTAAAGAATAGTTTGCCCAGATGACTGCGTCTGATCGCAACATACGACGAAATGCATTGTTGCTTCTTCATAAAAGCATTGTTGCTTCTTCAGAAATGCACCGTTGCTTCTTCGTACGATTCTTTTATATGTTCATACAAGCGGATGTTTCAATTAATGCCACTCCTAATTGTATTCTGAAGTACCTTACGACGACAGCAGATACTGTCGTAATCATGACCCCAGTCCTTGGTGATCTAGAATCCAGTTCGGTTTGATACCGGCGGTTTCTTATCTATGATTGATTAACACAATCAACCTGTACTGTAGTATCTCAGATGGTTTCCCGGCAAGGCGGTGTAAGAAGGTGGTGCTTTGATAGGTCATTTAAGTCCGCCGATTCCATATTTGCTGGCAGATATTACATGACCATATATCCACTATGAAGTGGGTGTAGGATGAAGAGAAGAAATCTGTTCGCACCAGCACAATGAACGCAGAAATTATCAGAGAACAATCGCGACGCGCACAAGGACCCTCTGACCTTAATCACCTAGCTCGTCTCTACCTCTTTGTATCATCGTAGTAAGGGGGCGTTCTCAGCACTTCTCATACATGAATGACCTCTAAAAAGGGGAGCTCGTACCCATGAGTGAACACCACTAACTCCAAACATCTAATGTGTTATCTTCTGGAAATTCGGTCACTTATGATATTATCTTTTTCAGCTGTCTAGTACGATATAAAGTCAAAAGCGTACCACAATAATCACAAATGGACCAGTTCTTCATTCTTTGCAGCTCGTAGTTTGAGCAAGAAATCGCCACTCACCTGTCTGCTACCCCCATGCTGCAAACTAAACTAAAAAACAGTCTTCGTTCTGATACCAGATCCTTGTCCCCCTGAACCACCTCAAATATATCATCCAAGCACCTGCTAACAAGTAGAACTGTTCGAAAAATAGAACAACCCGGAACATTTTATTTGCTTGTATAACCTGCACTCTTGCAAGACCCCATACTCTTTATATATTATTCACTACAACCTGAAGATACTGATACTCATCAGGCCCAGCGCAGATGCATAATTTGTCCTCTTAAAATACATTCTCAGCCGGTCATGTACATCTTTACTAATTAGTTTGATGGCCATATGACCGAGTAAAGACTTTAGGTTTCGCATCCTTTTCGTAATTTGTTTCCAGTATGAGAGTGTTCCGACTTCTACAAACCCTGGAAACCAAAGATACCAGCCCACTAGTGCCTACCTGATATTTGACTCCATATGAGGTTAACTCTCGAGCTTTTTTTGAGGAGTCAAGGAGGCGTCCATTGTAGCTGTTCTTTGCATCTATTTAACGATTTTAGAGTGTTATATTTGTACAGGGTAGGGATGTAGCACAACTCGGCGGAGTTTTTGTGTAGTTGTAGTTCAAGTACGATGGAACGTGCAACCCTGGATTGTGATATCGTGGAAGCTGGTGAAGTAACTTATACGGTGTACAGCCAGCACATTTATCACACGCATTATAGAATTTATATACTTTCTCTGTAGTCAGCTGCCCTCATACACGAAAACTCCCCCGAGTTGTGCTACATCTCTACCCTGTACAAATATAAAACTCTAAAATCGTTAAATAGATGCAAAGAACAGCTACAATGGACGCCTCCTTGACTCCTCAAAATCAGCTCGAAGTTTAGTACGTATTCTTGGTGTCCGCACCATTCAGTTTCCGGAGCATAGATCTGATTCACCTTTCTGAGATTTAGCTATCTGACCAGTGATTTTGTCCGCTGTCTTTATAATTCTCACAGTTCCAAAAGCCATCGTCGCTACTCTATGCAAAAATTACATTCGAGCATGCTGTCCAGCCGTACTGACGGTTGGTTATGTATGCAGTAATGTACTTGCAGGTGTGTGAGAAGAGTACCTGGCCTTTTCTTAGGGACAGCGTATGGCTTTGGGGTGGACGCGCTACACGCAGCCCTGAGGGCCAAAGACTTCTGGTAGGTAGACTGGCGAAAAAGCGTCATGAATCTGGGTTTGTAAGAGAGAATGTAGAAGACATGGAAGAAGTGGAAAAGAAGAACCGAGAGTAAAGACCCCACTTTACCGGCAGGGTACTACATTTCCGAAACACTACATAGCGTTACAATAGGCCGACATCATAGGCTGCAAGCCAAAATGCAAATGATGCAGAGTTTATCCCCTTCACGAGAAGCTGTGCGGTTTCCTAGAGAGGGGGTCTGCTAATCAATCCCGCTCGTCTGAGAAGACCTGTTCAATGCCAATAGGTCGAATAGAATTTGCACTGCGTAAGGAATCTGTAACCCCGAAGCCGGACGGTGATCCTGTATAGTGCAGCTACACAAATGTCAGATGGCAGCGCTGGGGACTTACAACGGGGAGCTGAACGGGAGTGATGCAGGATGTGTGGGAATGCGCACCAGCTTTCGTCTTGGATACATGCTGCATCAGATAAGAATTCCGTCACTCCGTGATGTGACTTCCTTTCTTCATATTTAAAGTTATCCTGACGCTTATTTTCTGCGACTCCCAGCATACCGTTCAACTATGGGCCTTACAACTGCTATTTACTTCGCGGCTAGATGTTGCATTTTTCTCGGAGAAGTCTTCCGAGTTTAACTAGTGTTTCACAGTTTGTTTCTTCATCATGGCATAATAACATGCCGTTTCAGAAGCATCGTAAGCTAAACGTCTCGAAGCCTTTTGTCGCAGCGCCTTCCTCAACTTGAGAGGAAGTTTGTACATATAAGTGAACCGCAAAAGTAAAACTTGTCAGAGACGTTCTTCTTGAACGATTAGTGTAGCTGCTGCACGGAGTTTACCCCCTCCAGAATATCTCCTTCAAATATGCAGGGGGGTAGTGTAACAATGTACTCCCATCCTCATACTGATAATTGAGCAGACTGTAGGAGGCTGTCAGTCTGCAGGGTAGAGTCGAGGGAAGAGTCGAAGTCAGGAGGCGATAGCGCAGCCCACGGCCCAGACGGCGATTTGTGTCCATTCCTCTCTCTCCGGGCTTTTCAGAAGCGTCTCGATCCTGATTTACATTTTAATATAGCTCCGCTCAATAATCAGCGCGACTTTCTCACGTCCTCTCGCTGATAGAATGCACAGCGAAATGCACTATCCCCTTTCACAGTACCGTTCTGCATTAGCGCATACGAAATTGTCACCCAGGAATCTAGCCCTTTCTATAGTTAGCCTGGAGGACGTCCAACCCCAGAAGGGGGAGGGCATCGGATCAAAAAGTAAAAACAATAACACAATTACCAATTGTTTCACTGGTAGCATCGCTTACATTCTCAACCGCCAAGTCGTTTTTTATTCTCAGCCAGAGCATAGATCCTGTTCATATGCCGATCAGCTTGAGGCCGAACAGAACTGAAGCACATGATGGGAAAAGGGATTTTGTGGCCGTTAATTAATGGATGTATAACATGGAGCAGTATCTCGCCCTTCTTCAATTGAACAGTCCAGCTATTGCCATCTCCGATGCAAAGCGTAGTATGTACGCTAGCACCATCGTACATAGAAATGCGGCAGTGTTGTGGTACACTCTGGTGCAGGCAGATCACGGACCAACTCTTTTGATAGAATTCAATGAGAAGTTTAACCGAGGAGTTTGTGCCCTGATGGTACATCTGGAAATTTAAACTGCTACCCCACAGCGAGGTTCGGCTGCCATGGCAGATACGTCATTGTATGGTAGGAGTGGCCACGGAATCCTGCGAAATGCAGGATCACGGTCGGTTCGGGAAGCGAGCTGGTCATGCGTCTGCGCAGGAAGCCTGAACGTCCAGCTACTCGAAAGACGCAAGTAGTGGAGTACTCATAATATAGCTGTATGAGGGTTTTGGCTTAGTTCTCAGGTGGCCCGCTGAACTATCATCTGATTTCATTTGTACCTAAATTAGAATCAGACAGTATGTCTAATTCGCAATAGGTAACAGTACTTGTCGGTACGCGCCAACTTAGACTGCACGTCGTCGTGAACTCGCTCCGCAGCAAACCATGTGCTTCTTATCTACATGCAAAACTCGTCATCGCAAGGGTGGTCGCTGGAGAAGTGGGAGTCCCAAAGGAGCTCGTGTGCCCGTAGTTCTTCCACCTCGCGCGGAGCAAGTGTAACAAATACAGCGATGGGAGCACTGCGGGGAAGCAAGCATTGGTCGACGAACGATAAGGAACAGGTGTATCTCTTCGTTACTGCGGAGAGACGCAACATGCCTAGTAGAGATGACATTCGACGTGCCCAAGATAGGTTATGTCATCTCAGGCAAGTCGTCGCTACTGCCAAGAATTCAGCGGACTTCCCGAACATGGTCCTAATGATTCCATCAACGGATGCTGGAGGGAATTGGAATAGGCTCTGTGCAGGTTTGAAGTATGAAATCCGAATTAAAGTGATGAAGTCTACAGGAACCGATTTTGAGGAGGTCACAAGAATCGTCCTACGAGTAGATAGCTCGTTCTAGAACTTGACGCAGGGTATGCAAGGGCCTTCTTCCGTAAGAAATGGTCCGACTGCGATGGAAATTGGAAATGTGGCAGGAAAATACCGGAAGTTCCTAAATGGTCGTAAACGAGAAGATTTCTGCAAAACTGTTTGCTCTTAGTACCACGAGGTAGTATATAGGCCATGGAAGCACAGCAAAGAGATGATAGCCAGAAAACTTGCAATCACGAAGGAAAAGAAGAAGGGTCACTCGAATAGCACTCGGGTAGTGACTCCGAAAATTCGAGCGTTCTCCAAAAACAAGTACAGGTACTTCGGAAGGCCCGTTGGTAGAAGCCCAGACCCTCCTGTATGTTCAGCAAGACCCTGGGCAGACCACGGAAAATTACTCAAATGATGGCTATATACCGCTTGAGGAACTCATCGTCTTACGAGACAAAATGGAGGGACAACACGAAATGGCTCTAAAAGATGATGGGCGTAGTACCAATATATTATCAAAGAAACTCGGACCGTTCCACCCAGCAATATCTTGCATACGGAGAACTAATGTCGCGAGAATTGACCCTTAGAGACACCCAGTAAAAAAAGCTCTTCAAGTTGTCGTCGATTCGATACCTGAAATTGGGAAACGAAGTTACAAGTCTAAGTGGGCTGTTGCTGACTACCGGTACCACACGCTCCTTTGGGTGCCACGACAGAAGACTCCTGAGCCACGAGTCGACTATAGGTTGCCATTGGTATCAGTACGAAAGTTAATCTACCTCTCTGGACAGATGAAGATCCTGCGGGCAAGGTCATTGTATCTAGTATCGGGGTGAACAATTTTCGAGGCCTATTACGCTGAAGTCGGGACATCGATGAGGACTCTTGAGTGTACCAAATTGCCGACGCTGATACTGGACGTTTTGGAGAGAAATTAGAGTGTTGCAATGACCTGAGGATATTGACGAAAAAATGAAACAGCTATGCAGTAAGTCCAGAAGTATTCGTAAGGATGACATGCGTGCAGGGCTGCCTCCGGCACATGAAATAGGTCGCGCTGTTGATATTGACATATACACTCGGCCACCACACCGGCCCTTGTACCAGCTTCCTCCCACTGACCTCATCGCGCTAGATGATTACGTTGTCGGGCCGATGCAGAAACGGAAAAGACGTAGAAGCAAATCGATTTTCCGGACTTCTCTCTTCTCCGTTGATAAGAGAGAGTTATAGATTCTGTTGTCGATCACCGCCCTTCGAACAGGATAGCAAAGAATAACAACAAGTCCGTGCCTCGTCTAGGCGAAAGTTTCGATTGCTTGGGAGAGGCACGGTTCTTTTCAAAGTTGGACTTGGAAACAGACTTCCATCTTATCAGATTTCGCCAGGAAGATCTCGAAAGCTCTGCATTGAGTACTAAATATGGCCCGTTTGAGTGCCTAGTTCTGTCTATAGGAGTTTACAATGCTCTAGCAACCTTTCAGATATTGACGAACCGGATTTTTGGGGACTGTATCAACATCGTTATGGTAGCATATATGGACGATCTACGCGTGTCTGGCGAAACGAAAAAGGAGCATCTGCGCCACCTCAAAGTTGTTTTAGATCGGCTGCGAGAAGAAGAGCTTTGTGTATCTTCTACGAAGTCCCTGATCATGACTCAGGAGACAGGGGTTCCCATACTGATCGTTGGTCGTGGTTGCATTCAAGTCAGCCCGAAGAAAGTAGAACCACTCAAGTAGCAGCCACGCCCTGGAAATCTCACCGGGCTGCGCAGTTTTGTTGGACTCGTACAGTTCTTCTGTCGTTTCATTTGGGAATCTTCAAGTGTCGCAGCATCCACAACATCTTTGGAGAAGAAGGACAGTGATGGTTCTTGACTCGGACGCGGACTGAGACGAATCACTCGAATTATCACAGGAAAGCATCACCATTACTCCTGTCTGTATGGCTCCCAATTGGAATAAAGAATGCCATGCCACGTGGATGCTTCTCTACTTGCTGTTGGTGGAACCATGACACAGCTGGATGACAATGGCTGTGAGTGGGTAATAGTGTACTTTTTCAAGAAGCTCTTTGCCACCAAGGGAGGCTATACCGCAAACGGGGGGGAGCTGTTGAGGCTTGCATACTTCCTAATATGCCTCAGGTGCTACTTCGAAGATACGTCGTTTGATGTCTTCACAGATAGTCGGGTGCTATACCGTTTCATTACGAATCCAGTGCTAAGTAGGAAAGAATTCAGATGGCTTCAACTCCTCGCACAGTTTGGAATTAGCAAGGTTATTTTCAAGCCTGGCCACGTCCACATAGTTGACGACGCCTTATCGCGAGCCCCGCACATTTTGAATGTTTTAGCTCTGGGGGCAAAAAATGTGCAAACAGCATCTTTTGTGATCTTCGATTTGGAACTTCGGGCTCACTGCTACGGTGACTGGGTCTTGGGCCCCATTCTCTGAGCACTCCGTGAGATGCTACCTCAGGACCCCATTCAGAAGCAAAGAGTAACCCATCTGGTGCCATTGTTTGAGGAGCGCAACGGTGCTGTTGCAATTTCACCTCCTCCGAGCACAATAGGCAGTTATTCGGCGCCCCACACAATAGCACTCCCAACGAACAGCAACAGTTCCCGACCCGCACAGGTCTTAAGGGCCAGTACAGTCACGAAACGACAATAAACCCATGGAGATGCAACTAGACAATAGATCCAGCCACAGCATTAACGAAAGGGCAGTCGCGACGAACAAAAACAGTGGCTCTCCGCGCAAACATAGAGTGCAGACATAGCTCTACCTCCTTTTTCACTTCGATCTTCTCCGCTGCGCACACAACCTTTAGCCCTATCATCTCGCAATGGACACACGTACTGTCTATTAATCCACAACCGCACACGTCCCCTCATCACTGCGACTTATCCCTCCCCTACAGATCCCAGTGCATGGCGATCTCACGTCATGATCCTTTATACAATTGTCATCGAGTGCTTATAAACGACCTTTTCATTTGTTTCAGGTATAACACGCACTTCACCGCAGCGATAGGCCGTGATTCGGCCCTCAATGGAGATCGCTCGGTTCCCGACTAACTGAATAGGTGATGATACACTGTTGACACGTAATAGTACCCTTTCTTATATGGAGAAGATTAATATACCACGGCGGGCCGTGCGAGTATCTAGTGGACATTTGGCCTCATATGAGGCCAACTTTCAAGTCGAAATATAAAATCATTAGGATTTTTTTTAACTTCTTCTTTCTGACTAAGCGACGCCCCATAGTGTTGACAGTTCGGACAGGCTAGAGATGTCCAACTTCACCGACAGCAGGAGCGAGAATTCCACCGAATATCCCGAAGAGTCCTCAATTTTCAAAAACCATGTCTCCCACTTCTGAACCACGTCGCATCGTTGGACCGCGACTTCATACTCGTGCTAGCCTTGTGACCTTCGATCCCAAGTGTTGGCGGATGTATGATGCCAACTGGAAGGTCAAGAAAGTCTCTGGAACCGTAAGAGATGTCAAGAAGTCGAAGGTCAACGGCAGAAATGTCACTGATGTGAATGTCAACTGGGAGCTTGCCAATGGTATCAAGGTCATGCCACTGCGGTTGGAAAACATCAAGGCAGGAGAGAGCACGGAAAAAGACGCGGAAACAGGAATCCAAGTTGCTCCTCAAACTTCTGAGCAATTGGGAAATTAGTCAGGCGGTCCCGAATCGGGTGTTGACATCGACCTTGTCACACCCATGGATGGAGAGAGTCACGGTGTCACAAGGAGCACAAGCCAAGATGCATCTGGCCCGGTCGTTGAGATCAACGGTACAGTGTGGACTCGTGCCGAAGTCATACTGGAGACGAATGGCTTCATTTGCATGAATCCTTGGGAGGTCATTGGGCCAATCGACGGGATTGTATCCGAGAGCTCCCGCCCTGCATCATTGACCCTGTTCGACTACTGCATGCGGATGTTCCCGCGGAGCCATCTGAATTGCAAGGTTGTGTGGACAAACAGGGAACGGGAAAATAAGTATTTCGAGACAAAAGCAAAGTTGAAATGTCACGTTTTTCCTGGATTCTGGTCCTGATGGAAAGATGCGAGTTCAGTAATCTTCACAAATTGTGGAGGAATATTACGAGCAGCAACCAGTTGACATCTGCCCGTTTTGGGGACATAATGCCTCGTAACTGTTTCGAGCAGCTCCTCGCCCACATTGTATGTACCGGAGCTGAAAGCAGCGCGGAGACTATAGATTCGAGATTGAACCTGGCTAGAGGTGTTGTTGATGCAATCAATTATCATTGGGGCACAAAGATCAAGCCGCTTCACCACATATGCGCCGATGAGCGTATATCAGGGTGGTAAGGGCTAGGGGAAAGCTGGATCTCTATTGGCATTCTACAGTATGTGTCAGTCGACCGCAAGCCGAGAAGTGGATGTGAAATCAAGTCAGCTGGTTGCGGTGTGAATGGCATCATGATTCATCTCGAGCTGACATTGCCAGCAGATGATAATGTCCACCAACAGTACGAGAGAAGCGATAATCATGGAACCTCCATACTACGGAGACTGGTTGAACCACGGTTTCATATGGACAGAGTCATCTGCGCTGACTCGTACTTCGCATTGGTTGAGACAGCTAAATTGCTTCTTGATAATGGCCTGAAGGTTACTGGTGTTGTCAAGACAGCCAGAAAGGGTTACTCTAGTTATTATCTTTCTGGTCTGGAAATAGCTCGCAAGGTTCCTTACGTCACGATGGTCACTAGTAAGCCCGAACTCATGGCCATCTTGTGGGTTGACCGGCATAGGTGATATTCCATCAGCTCTAATGGGACAACCTTGGCTGGTCACAACATAAACCGTGGGAGGTGGATGTCCCGTGACGGAAACCCGCACCTGGAAAGCATTGAGATTGCCATTCCGAAAGTAGGTGAGAATTACAACGGAACATGCTCTCGGGTCGACAAGCACAGCCGCTGTCGTCAGGATGACCTTGGGCTGGAAAAGAAGGTCGAGGTTAAATATTGGCCGACGAGAGTGAACATCTCTCTACTGGCTATCTGCATCGTTGAATAGTGGAAGCTGTACTCGGGATGCCGAAATAGTAGGGCGCTGACTTCGAACAATTTCTACTGCCAATTGGCAGATGGACGAACTGATAATGGTGTGGATAGAGCTTTGCAGGCTCGTAGGAGGTCTGCGGCTGAAATATGAAATGGAAATGTGGACTTTGACAGTGGGTTTGGGGTCCATCTAACCCCCACTAAGCGTAGAAGTCTGTGCTCTGACGGAATTACATCAAATGCGACCTATCAATCTCGCTGCTCTTTGTGTGACCACCCGGAGAAATCGAAATTTATCTGCTCGAGTTGTTTCCGAAATGTTCGTCGCGAACTTTTTATTTGTCATCCTAAAGTTGACAGGGATTGCTTAAAGCAGCATGTAGAGGAGGTTCATGGTTTCCAATATGAAGAACACGAGGAGTAGTGTTTAAAATGTTTCAGCAAATTGGGAAGTAAAGTCTGAATCTCATGTTGGTGAGCTGCCCTGATTGACACTGTAGTTGTCGCTTCTAAATGTCTATCAAAATTAAGAAAGGTTCTGTAGCCCCCCACAGTTCTATCGGTATCATAAGACTTACTCGGCTCCGTCGCATCGCTATGGAATACCTCTCTAGAAACTGTTACCGTATGCTGTCTTCTGTTCAAGTGGCCTCTTCAAAAGAATCCTGGAACAAAACTACTTCGGAACCTGTCGAGTTCTCAGAGAGGATTTCGAAGCGCAAAGGCGCTCAGCAAGAATCTTCCTCGCGGTCAGGTGCTCTCCCAGCAACCTCAAGACCACAGGACTAGCCCGACACAGTTAGAAATAGTACCAGAAATGTTTCTATTTGAACGCGAAGGGAGTACAAAGTGGTCGGTAGAGGTACTATACCGTTAAAAATATTGTAAGAAATAGAAAGTCTGATTAAAATATTGCAGCCACTATTTTGACCTCATGTAGGGCCAGAGTGGAGCTCATATGAGGCAAAAACTACCGTCCAACAGACGCTAGATGTTCCCGTTCCAGCCCACGACTCAAGACTTTCCGTTAGCTTCCGATCTTCTAAGACTCTCTCACGACTGGAGATCTACTATCGGAATCGAAAAAGTAGATATTTCGGACAGTATCGCAAAGGCTGCCACATATATCACTGACTTCCTCTTATAGCGACCGTATCATTGTTACTACTCGTCAGAACGGCAACCGCCCTCTTGGGGTCATCAGGGCCGGGAAACGTGCTTCTAGAACTCGCACTCTCCGCTGCAGAACTCCCGCTGGGGATAGTACGGCGGATGAAATCCGCGCCTGCATGGTATACGGAGAAACATTGTCTTATGATACACAGCTACCTAGCTTTAAATTGGCGCGGTAAACAGGTAGACAAACTGCGGTCCGTCATTCTCGTAGCAGTGCCGTATTGAACCACCTCGGGACGAAAGGCGCGCACATGTTGTGCTGAGCAGGTCTTGTGCATGTCCAGCTAAGCGATGAAACAAAGTGAAGCCCGAATAGACGTAAAGGAGAGCTTACGGAGCTGTGTTCCGTATTGTTCAAAAGTAAGTAATGTCCCAGATGGGTCAGGTCTAATTTGTGATAGTGCTTGGGTTTTGTCCATGTGGAACTTCATAAGCTGAGGGATACAGTTGTTTTCAAACTCAATTTCGCGTATTCATCTGGCCATATGTTTTTATATGGACAGGTCGCCACTCCTGTCGTGATTGATACAACATCCATCTTTAAAATGGCTTTCTTTTACGCTCCGTGACATACAAGCTTTCAACCCCTTTTCAACGGCAAGTTGCGCTTCAATGTACTTCTACGTTTCGTGCAAGTTGTGTGACCTCTGTTCAAAATGGTTAAGATGGGTTGCATGTCACTTATGACAGGTGCAGAGATTTCTCCGAATGAAATTACATGAGCAGATGGATGTTCATCTCCAGAGTCAGATTCGCATATCCACCTGCCGACATGTTTGCAGAAAGGCAGATCGCTACAACTGTCATTTGCGCTACCTAACCCGCCATAAAAAGTGTGGTCAGGTCTGGCACGTGGGACAAGAAACATAGAAACAAACTGAAGCCCAAGTGGTTGTCAAGGAGAGGTTATAAACGTGTTTTTCGTGAGGTTGAAAAGTATGCACCTTTCGAGGTAGGTCAGGTGTCGCCAATGGCAGGGGTAGTGATCTGCACATCTGAAACTAAATGAGCAAATGGATATCCAAAATTGAAGATGAAAAACAACATCCATGTGATCCTATATTTTCAAATGTGCATGTTGGTACCTCTTTTGTATGTGAAATCTAACCTATCTTACAAATCATTTACTTCTGAATCCGAAACCAAACATGTTCATAACTGTGATTTGGTGGCGCATTGCGTCTCACCGTGTTTCTGCGCTTCGTGTGAGACCTGTAAGAGTAGTTAAGAATCTTGAAGATGGGTCGGGTCTCGTTGATGAGAGGGGTGGCGATCTACCCGTTTGAGAATTTATGAGCAGATGAATGCCGTTTTTCTCGTTGGATTCGGAACACTCATCTCTTGATGTGTTTGCACGTACGCATATCGCTACCCGTCTCGTTAGTGACCCCCCCGACGGATGTTGTAAATTACTTAGTCTTGAATCACTAAAAGTGAGCGCCTATAGCGTTTCTGTGTCGTCGACCCACGCTCCATTTCGCTTCTTCGCTTCGCTATTTCCCTTCTTGTGATACTTGAAAGACCTATTTAGCAAAGCAAGTGTGCGAAATTTGTCATGGTCGGGGAGGGGGGTGTCAGGTATAGCGCGTCGACGGCCAAAGTGTTGTGGAGTGTTTCCGTCTGGGTTTCCCTCGTCTTTCTAACGATAGGTGGCCCTACTCCGTAGAAACTAAGTCGCTTCGTATTGAATGAAGCCGGACCAACTGTACTCGTCTGCAATGTGATACAACACGAAAAAAGTTGTTGTAAACCAGAGCGAGTATGAAGGAGCGGCAGTCTCTCGAAGAGGGAATGGGGTCTTCAGGGCGAGCGAGAGAGAAGTTGGGATCCCTCAGCATAGAGGGGTTGTCGCGAGTCGTGTGCTGGCAATAAATCGTCTCCACTGTGGTGAAAGAAACAGCGATACATTGTAGGACAAGATCGGTCTCACTCGTAGTCGCCGCAGTATGCGGGCTAACGGAAACCGTAGTACAAAAAGCAGAGGCTCAGGAGCCCGGTCAGAAGGTACCTCGTTGTTGCAATTGCCGGGAGGCTCTGCCGCATACAGATGTTCCCTAGAAGCAGGGCCGAGGTTGCCCCGTCCCTATGTTCGGATGTCGCAATGTTTCCTGAATTTGGAAAGAGAGCACGCCGGAACTTGCAGCGCATATTAAATACATGCGGAAGGGGCCACAAACAGGACGTCCAGCGAAAGGAGTCGAAGAGCAAAGAGCTATGATACTTTCGACGGGAGGAGCTGCCGTCTGTTTTTTACTGAGAATAACACGACAAGGCCGCTCGTCAGTAGTCTAAAGTGCACTAGCGCTGTGCTAGGTTTCGACCAACGGGGAGTGCGTCTGTGTTTCCGGAAATGGATGCGGACGTCCACCGGGTGCAGACGCCTAGTAAACCTTCCATTCGGAATGTATATTCTGGAATGCAGTTGAATGCTGACTTTTGTGGCATCCCAAAACGTGGAGTTCGTGTTTTACGGCGGTTCTTCGCATGGACGCCGACTTCCACAATTTTTTTTGAACTGCCGCGTCAAATGGATGCCCGTATCCACCACTGGCAGGTCCTCTTCTAGTAGAGTATTCAGCTGGTACTGCGAACTGTGCAGTACACTGCAGTTTTGCGTCTTACCGTACGTACGTCAATGTTACATGATGGCCTGTAGCCTACCTCAACAGGATGAGCTTATCTTGGACCATGCATACTCTTAATCACCTTCCAAGGGACTTCGCGTCATTGCACTGAAGGCCGCTACGCGCAATATGCGCCATCTGCGGCTCTAGAAAACTGAGCATTACGCCCGCTGATGGGTGGCTGCACTGGCTCACCTCGAGTCTTGCCAATGTTTTAATGGAATAGTTGATGTGTAAAACTCTGCGCTGATATCTCGGACAGTATTATAAACATAGTGGAACGCAAAAAAGGAATGACATGTAATCCGCGTAAGACATGGCAGATTACACGAGTGCTGCCGGACGGCGTGCGGTTAGTGCGTGCCGAACGTAGGACGTTTAAATGTATCGATGGGCTCAAACGTAGTGGTCCTATCTTTTGCATTGCCTTCGTGTAGTAGAGCCTGCTCTGTGCATTGACCCGTCACTGGTTAACAATGCACGGACGAATTCATACATCTGGCCCCGCGTGGTTTGCGCCAAAGTGTTGCCAATTGCAGTGTAAGGCTAAGGCTTACAGTCCAGTCGGCATCCTTGCATACGGAACAACTGTCGTTGTACGCTGTACGGCCACCTATCCTAAGAATTACGTGGGGAGTAGAGACGCTAACACCTCACTGCACCCTTGCCGTAGCCGTGCTACATTTGATCCGTGCAGAACGGCAGGCACACCCTTCTTGTGCTCAACAGGTCTTACACGTATCACACGAAGCGTAAAAACAAACTGAACATCGAGTCGACGTCAGAGAGAGGTTTTACACGTCCATGTCGTGGAGTTAAAAAGTAAGTAAATTCTAAGATCAGTGGGGTGTCACTAATGACAGGGGACGAGATCTGCACATGTGTGAATACATGGGCAGAGGGATGTTGTTTTTCAGGTTATATTTGATACATCCATGTACTCATGTGTTTTCAAATATGTAGATCTCAGCCCCAGTCACTAGTGACACCCCTCTAGTCTAAACTTTCACTCCCTCTGAAACCTCCTGTTCCTGCAATAGGGGCCCCAATGTCGCCCACTTTTCTGGGCGCCCTTTTTTGCGGCTGAGGCTAAGTCTTTCTCAGCCCCTATAGTGTGGCCTGCTCGCCTGGAACTCGTTTTCAAACTGGCATGTAGTGTTCAAGTTTGTCTATCTGCACGCCATTTCGGAAGATCTTACCACATACTTAGAAGCTAAACTTATTCCCGTAGTTTGTGAAGAGCTCCTCGCCCTTCAGAATCTCATACGTCGGACGGATCGTAATGGTGTTCAGTAAACGCAGAGCTCTCTGCGACAACTCCCTTTGATCCTCGTAAAACTCCACAGTTGTGTCTCGCGCCCTAGAAGCACCCCTGCTTCGCTCCTCCCCATCCCCAGGCAGGTACTCGGCGTCATTCACAAACCGGCCACACAAAATGGTACTGGTAAAATGTACACCTTGTGCCTCGGACCTTCGCGGGACTCTGCCCGCGTTGCCACGAGAAGGGCTACCCGGTTGAAGCGTTGTTTGTCTACCCCCAAAATTCCACCTCCGTAGATCTTCGTCTCCTCCCGCGTGCGCTCACGCCAGTATGCTTACGGGGGGATCCCATAGAAGGTGAGGATCGTCTCTCCTTTCGCGAAGACCCGGTCCGCAAAGACCGCGAGTTCCACACCTTCGTACTTCACCGTCGACGGTGGGACCACCACACACCTCGCCATCGCTTCCACCGCCCGTAATGTTAGCGGGTCCTGCATGTCCAGCAGGGCGTGATACTTCGCCGGCCAGCTGTCCACGAATGCCCGTGAATAGCACAGGGAAGGCATCGGATCCTCGGCGCAGTTCGCAGTAAATTGGACTATGCTCTCCGGTAGGCACTGATACCGGGGACACCCAGCAGGAACATCCGCAGCGCTACTCCCCCTCGTGGCAGACACAGTCCGTTTCAGGCCGGCCAAGTACCTTGTCGCAAGCTCCAGAACCCGCGGAGAGCCACCAATGTCGCATGCGGTGCTCAAAACGCTTTCACAAAACTTCTTAACCAAACTCGGTAGAGCTTGACTGGCGCAGTAGTCATCCTTGTTGCACCCCACGAGCCCGCGATGTCTCGGAAGCCCTAGGCATGCTTTTGCAGTCGCGTAAGTAACACTGAACAAGTCCTACATAAGGTCCCCCGGTGTCAAGAACTGCAACACCAGCTCGCTCATACGCTTGATACTGTTCTGATCAGGTCGAAGCATCTTCATGCAACTACCTTCATTAGCTCTTCTCACTACCTCTCCGGGCTCCGACCGCTGGATTCTGTCCATACAGTTCGTCCATGCTGCGTGGGAGGACTACACAAACCCGTTGCTTTGGTAGCATACCCGCGCAAACTGCACTTCAAGCGTCACATTCCTCCAGAAGAAGTGAACAGATCGTTGCATGACTGAGATGTGGCCACATCCTCCTATACCCGGGTTTTGCGTGTAATGACCTTGAACTCGGATGTGGACCATCGGCAGGTCCTCCACGTTAAACGCGAAGTCATTCTGCCGCGTTTCCCTCGACGCACTAGACCTGTCAATCACCTTGCCGTACACCTCTCAGCTGCAACGCCTGAGGCGCGAAAGCTCCATGCTGAATTGTAAATCCCTACAGGAAATAATTCCGTGCCCAGTTTTAGCAAGCAGTGCATCGGGTATTGGGATGGAGGCGTCCATGTCCGTGTGGGTGAAGACATCATGGGCAGACTTGTCCGCATCTCGCTCAATTGTGTTGTTGAACGGAGGTTCCATCAACAGCAGCTGAACGTTACCGTAGAGGCACTCACCCGAGTCGTCAGCGTGATGATTGAGGAGGCCGTGGAAACTGCAGCTGTGGACACGGCAGCCCGACTTCATCATGCCGAGCAGCTCCGCGAGAAGGTCGCTCGACGGATTCTGGTCGGGGAGCGACTAATCCGACTTCTTCTCCAGCGGTGGAGATGAGCTAAAGCGGTCGGCTGATTGTGATGCTCTACGAAGGTTGTCTTTCGGCTCCGGTACCGAGAGGTTGAAAGTGGAGCGAAAAGCATCACTAGCTCGCACCGTACCGCTGTGTGCCACAACATCCCCCACTTCGTTGTCGCTACCCTGCAGGTCCAGATCCATCTCCTCTTTTAGCCGGGAAGACTAAGAACGAGGAGGCCGCGCGGATAGTCCTACACTGGTCGTGGAACTCGACGGTGTCACCCGCCTACGACGACGCGGTGTTGAGTCATCCGAATCGGCATCCAACAGCTCCGAGTCCACCTCAATAGCCTCTAAGCAGGCACTGTCATCTTCAGGCACTTCACGCTGCAGCCCGAAGGCCTCCCGGGTATCCCGGCTCAAATCGGCAAAGACTCTTGGCACGTGGTCATCACGCCGCTCAGAGCGGTCCAGATACGGCCAGCTGCTACGATGCTTGACATCGTACAAAGTTTCGTTTGTAACAATGGCTTGCAAGCTCGACGGAAACAGACTGGTAACCGCCCATATTGCTGCATCCTTCTGTGCAGTTCGGCCCGGACGTACCGTACTGCTCGTACTCTCGTCCACACTCGCTACCCCATTCCCTTGCAGCATGGTCTCTTCTGCTATGGGTGCAAAGCCATGCGGACGTGACTTCAAAGCCATAAAGTGCTGAGAGCGCGGACAGAACTGAAGGTAGGGTCCGACTAACGCCTCGCACTCCCAAAATCCTACTGCTTTTGCCAGCGTCGTCAAAGCCCGAGTCAGCAGTTGCACAGCGTACCGAAGACGAATTCCGGTCTGATTTATCTTCTTCAAAGCGAATAGACATCTACTGCAACGCCTCGAGTGGCGTATGTTGATCTCATGAAAGGACATGAGAACCTTGCAGGTTCTAGGGCGGCCAACAGAAACGGTCCCGGGCAGAACTACTTCGCGAGCTTTGCTGAAAGTTGAGGGCATAAACTTGGTGCCAACAATAAGGGACACGCCATAGTTATTCCGCCTCAGGGCTGCTTCTACGACATCCCCAAACTTCTTGTCTACTCGGGTGAGCAACACGATTGGTAGCGCTCCTCGTACTATCTGTTTCATTCGCCTGCTGCCAAGCTCGCGAGAGACCAGCCCGTCGCTCTCGATAGAAGTGCAGAAGTCGCTGCCAGGTTCGGGCTGCTTACTCTTCACGGCGGCGATTTCCTTGATCGCCATTGGGGTTTCGTCGTCTGCCGCGATAACAAAGCGCAGGAAGGCCGACATGTGGAACTTCATGCGGTCAAACTTTGCGTTCACCTCGGATGAAGAAAGAACGGCAATGAAGGCATGCAAGCACACGCCAGCTGTCGCGGACCGGCGGATTTCAGTCGGCGGCATGGTTACAGTGCGGGAAGGAACGAAAGAGGGAGAGAAGCCCAGGATTCATGGGTATGAAAGGACGGAGGAGAAGAGCGTCGCAAGCGAAGCAAGGAAAATCACGTGGATAGAAGTGCAGCGTGGTGAGACGAGGGCGAAGCAAGGGAAGCAGTGAGGACCGCGTCGATATATCGGTATCAGGAGGATGTGAGGTCTCGTGATGTGGGAGCAAGTGTGTGCCTTTGGTATTGAGGACGGGGAGGACAGCGGCCAGGAACACGATATGCTCACACACGCTCAAGTTCCTAATCCGTAACAGCAGTCACGAACATTGGCGCCCCCTTCACGAAACCTGAAGAAGTCAGTAGATTATTTAGGGTGTGAGGGGGTCTGACTAGTGACGGGGGCTGAGATGTACACATGTGAAATCACATGAGCAGATGGAGTTGCGAGATATATTCTGAGAAACAACATCCATCTGCCCATGTGTTTTTACACGTGCATATCTCAGCCCCTGTCATTAATGACACTACCCAAGTCTGAGTTTTCGTTACTTACTGAAATGCCCATTTGCAGGCCCTCAGCCCCTGCTTTCAGTTCTGGGGTTGACGCTTATGATACTTCAAACGTCCACAGCCACTCTCCGCGTTTGCATGACTTTACAAGGGCCCCACTACCAGTGGTAGGTGCTAGTTGGGACTTGTACTGCTCAGTCGACAACAGCTGCGACGTAGTTTTCGAACTTGTTTTTCTGACCGAGCCCCCGCCTGTCCTGTGCTGCCTGTGGCGCACCTTTACGTCGATGGCTCGACCAGCCAGAAGGAAGAAGGGGGGTGTTCCAATGTAACGATTCCGCAAGCGCACCCACGAGAGGGAGGAGGAGGAGGATGATGCCGCGGCTGCGCCTATCACTCTGACTGCGCCGATTCGCGAGGTTAATGCAACTCAGCAGCAGTCGGCAAGTAGGTTAAGGGGGTTGTGCGGCCCCAGATAACGCCATCGCCGTCTCTGTTAGGTCCAGAATTTGAACAAGCCGACAGTGCCACTGTTCTTGCGACTCACGATGCTAGTGTAACATTGGCAGTTCGAGCAGGGCGTGCTCCCAACCTGATACCTGCTTCTCGTGCATCTATTCAATCTGACTGCAGCTCCAGCACAGCCAGCATCACGGCCCGGGCCGGAATTGCGTCCCATATGCGCCTCCGCACGCCCGGTATTTGCGCCCCTGTGCGGTCGCGCATCCGCCGCGGAGCAGTGCAAACTCATCGTGTGACCCTGCGTCTTCCTGGTGCATCGGGGGTAAGACGCTCTTGTTTTCCGTCTCCGCACACGCCGTCTCCGGCAAAGGATAAGAATTCCGCAGTAGCTCGCTCACAATTGATCTCGCGCAAGCAGATGGAAGAGCCAGAAGCAATGATTGCCGAGCTGACGAACGATGTCAGGGCGCAGGAGCAAGAGGTTGCTGGTCTGATCATAAGGGCCAACGACAACAAGGACAAGCTACAGTAGGCCGATCGAGAGCTTCTTAAGATGTGGGTGACGAGTAGGGCAACGCTTTCCGAGTTCCTGCAAGTAGAAGCCGAACTCAAGGATGCCAGGCAGGAGAACCGGAGCCTACGCGTGGCTCGCGGGATTTCTGGCGGCACCCAGTAGGTCACACCGCGTGCCGGAACTGGATGTGGTCGGAGTCACAGGCGTATGACAAAAGGGGGGGCTGAGCACATTGGTGTTGCCAAGACCATCAAGAAGCAGATTCTGCTATGGTGCCACCGCGAAACTGCTGAGCTGGACCGAAAAGGTTGTGTTCCAGCCCGGAACTGGGCGGGTCGCAGGGAGCTGTGCGTGGAGGGGTAGATTTCCGCGGACTGTATGGAGGGTTCCGCGTTGAATCGACCGATGGTTCTTGCCAATCGTGACGAGTACTACTCGCGTTCCTAATACGATGAGGCAGCGGCTCTCGTTGGAATGGTGCGGGCAGAGCTTGGTATCGGGAACGGGTCATTTTTTTTTTTTTTGGACGCCGAATCCCGCCGCGAGCGCCAGGCGGCTGTTTCAACAGACTATGCTCTATGTGCAAGGATGAGGCAGACATTCTCTGACTCAATGAGCGTGCAGAAGAGAAACGCTAGGGACAAGCTGCTCCATTGCCTTGGGTATTTCTTCTTGATGTCGCGGAAGAGTAGGTTTCTATCGGACAGCGAGCAGGCGGAGCGCTCATCTCAGGCACTTCAGACGCGGGTGAGGTTGATGAGTTGGGAAGGGAAGCATGGGACTATAAACTTCTCATGGTGGCGACTCAGCAAGGTTGAGGAGCTACCGCAAGGTAGTTACTCTGTGCTGAAGGAGGTGTGTGATCTTGAGGAGGGCGGCACATTGTTTGGAAACTCTTTGGGAAGACATGTCCTGTACGAGTTCCGAGGGTACCATGCTCAACAGGATGGGGCGTCTGCATACGGGACCATCAGGCAACTCGCACGCCTGACCTTCTGGCTAGAAACAGTGCCATCCCTTTCGCAGCATGCTGAGGGCCGCGGCGCCTAGCGCCAACGCAGTAATGGCCAGACGTTTGGAAAGTACCTGCCCTTGGCAACCGCGCGGATACTATGCAGCGTTTGCAGCGTTATCTGCCACATCGTTCCACAAGAGATGTTTCGGTATGGATCTGCAGTTCGGGGGATTTGTGTGAGTCAGAGAATGAGGGGACCGAACAATGTGGCATGGAGGATGGCGAAGATTTCTTAGCAGGCGCCCCTGGAGTAGCCACGGACGTGGTGAATGTAGGTTCAGAGAAGAAATTGTATGTGGCGGTATGAAAGACATGGTTTTCAGACACCCTCTCCAGTATGCTTGGCGGCGTTGTAAATTGCTACGTTGCACGTGCAGACTTAATCCAGGGATGGTATGAGCTTTTCAGTAGCGTGTGTGGCCAGTCCCGGACTTGGGCCACAAATCTGGAATCGTCTCCGCGCGATGCTGTTAGAGCAGAAGACGAGTAAGTGGTGACGCACAGAAGAGAGAGGGGGACGGAAACCGTACTCGAACGTTCTGAGCTCACTAAACGGGCTGTAGTTTTCTCAATTGTGTAGTCCTAGTGCAGAGAGAACGGTGTGTCCATTGGAGGCGAGTGTGTTGGTAAGACTGGCTGTCCATCATGGTCTCTGTAGGACCTGTTCATGCCGAAGCGATGGTAAAACTAATGGACGTAAGTAGTGAATGGGGGGATGTGGAAATTTGTCCGCATCATGTGAGTTGCCCCAATCAAAGCAGAGGCTTTGCACAGGCCAAACCAGGGAGAATCAGGAGCTTGAAGCCCACGTCGCTGCATCTTGGGGAGCGGGACGGGATTCTCTATGCGATTAAAATTTTTATCTCTAGACCACCGCAAGCAAACGCATTGCATAGTGTCATCAATAGCCTCGATAGGTGCATTACAATCCATGTACCGAACGAAGGCATGCTCGGTAGGTGGCAGTGATTGATGGCCATACATACTGAAGACCGACAGAACCTGGACCATCCGTACAGTGTCTGTGTGGTTTTCGTCGTCAGCGGTCGGGAGCACGAAGCTGAGTCGCTGCCGTTTCGTCGCGCTGAAGCTGCTATTTCCATAAATGCGCTGAATCACATGTTTCTGCATTAGGCCGAGTCGAATGAGATTCAGGTCGGGATCATAGTCCTTGACGGAAGGGCAGAAGCCGCCGAGAACGCAACCACTTTTGACGATAGTAATTTGGAGAGTGTCACATGTTTGGTCTGAATGCTGCTGGAGAAGCTCGGCACGGACAAGATCTAGCAGCACAGTGTTGTCTTCGTCACCAAGCTGGACAAAAAGATCGATGGAGATGTCGAGAGCTTCTCCGCGTAGTGATTAGAGCATGGCGGCGATGAGACGGCCTTCGTCGTTTCCGACGAACAGCATGGCGAGGGTTCTGTAGTCAGCGACGTAGCGGAGGGGTATTGTGAAGCGTTCCCTGACAAGACGCGCCCCGTGCCTGTCCTTTAGGTTCTTGTGCAGCGTTAGAAGGAGCCGCGATTTGGGAGACGGAGCGGAAGTACGTTCGAACGGCAGCACAGCTTGTGGAGTGGTGGATTCGGCGGACTGTTTTGTCCATGGCTGTTGTCCTTCGCTTGGAGGTGCGGGGGTAGTCTTGCTTGAATGCGGTGTGGGCGTGTTCATGAACACCGGCATCTAGATGTTGTCGGCCTCCAAAGTTGGGGATGTCATCTGCAAGGTGGGTGAGGAGATGAAACTTGATGGTCTTGAGCCTAGTCGGGTGTTAGTCCCCAAAGATGTGGAGCATGGAGGCTTTAAACATGTATTTACAGTCCTGCAGGTGGTCAACCTCGGCGAAACTCCACTGCTTCTCCATCTCCCGTATAGAGCTGAGTATTAGAACTTCTGAGTACTGAGCGCAATTAGATGCGACGGGCGTGGAGTCAGCTTCATCACAGCAACGGCGTATGATTTCTGCAATAAATAGAGAGACCATGTCCACGCACTTGTAGTGTCTGGCCTCCAGCCTGCTGTGGACCCCTTCATTTATCTACAGTCCGCACACGCGACTGCATTTTTCGGAGGCAGAGAAGTTGACTTATTGGCCAGGAACGTAGAAGTCCCTATCAATGACAGTCGGGAATGTGTTGCCTCCGCGACGCAAAGCTATGCGGACGGTTCTGAATTGCTTCCCACTGTTGCCGGGCGAAGCTTGCCCTGTGAATAGAACTGGGTAGTGGAGCCGAAGAAACAAGCTGGTCTTAATTCGCGTGGAGATGCCGAGGCCGAAGTTGTGCAGCGGTTCGAAACCGAAATTAGAGTGCATGTTGAGATTGGAATCGAATAAAAGCATGGGGCATGATTCCAGAAAGGATACCAACCCCCGTAGGGAAGAGGTGGGGAGGGTTTCTTGTACTTGTGAGGCAGCAGCTCGCGGCTGAGCCGGCCTGGCCGGCAATACATGAGTAGCGGCGTCGTCCTCGAGATTGGCCACTTTTCTGCGAGGAAGGATGGTGACCTGCGTTTTGCGCGGCGGCAATGATGAGGACGAGGTGATGACCTTCGAAGGTACTACGCAACGGTGCCAGGCTTGGTTGGGTTTAGTGTCTGGTTGAGTGCCGATAATGTCCTCCGCCTCCGATATGTTGGAATAGGAGCTGGTGAGGACTGGGTGACAATTTCTGAGACGATTGTGGGCATCTGGGCATGTGAAGCCTTCTACGGCTTTTTCATACAGAGTCGATAGCACAGAATGCAGGGAGGAGTGTAGTATGGAGGTTTTGATGTCTGGTGCGCAAGTAGTCGAAGAAGGTGGAAGGACGTCAGACTCCCTGACGCTCACGGTGCGGAAGAGGTGGACAGGAAGATAGCCAACGACTTGGCGCCGGGACAGTATGCAGCTTCGGCGAAAACCGACAGTGAAGTTGAGGAAAGCGAGATGGACAGGATAGGCAACTACCGCGCTATTCTAAAGTGTAGTGGCCGGTTTACAAGTATACATCCGTATGCAACCCACACACGAGTGGGTCGCCGACGTCCTGGTGGCCCATATGACACCCTCGAGCTCGCTACCCATGATTTCTTCCTTGAGGTATTGACAAACTTGTCAGTGCACGTCAGTCCGCGCGTGATGCCTGAAGAGATGTGTGTCGCTCTGCCGGGGCTAGCGGCAGAGGCGGAACCGATGATACTCCGTGTTAGCTTGCGTTACTTGCTTTCGCAGGATCTCGACAGGGTCCCGAAACTAGGCAGTTCCCAAAATCGCACCGCTTTGGTCCAACACACGAGCGATAGAGAAGCAATGATGGTGAAGCTCCTTTTCGACAACAGCGAATGTGAGCGAGTGACTCTCCTGTGAGGAGCGAATGCGGTCTCTGAAGCGGGCGAGAGAGAAGTCGGAATCCCTCGGAATAGGGATGACCTTGTCGACGGTGCGCGGGCCGGCATTCCTCTCTACTTCGGCACCGCAGACTCCGATAGATTGTACGAGGAGGTCGGTCTTACTTCTGGGCGGATCTGCATCGGGGTGATACACGAATGGGAGGAAGGGAAGCAGAGGCGCTCGGGTCTCATCAGAAAGGAAGTTACCATCGTACTAGACAGCAGGTTCTGGGGTGGGTAAATCTTGCGGGGGAAGTGGGACTAGAACGGCCGGTTGGTTTGCTCGGAAGTGACACTATTGCTCGTACCTGGAAAGGAAGTACGCGTGGGAAGACGACTAGACGCAGTGCCGATATTTGCAGCCCATATTGAGGGCTACCAAGGATGTGTACAACGAGAGGGGAATGCAGGAAGAGTGGGAGAACAGAAAGGTACGACGCTTTCGACATGTGGAGCTGTCTCTTTGTTTTTAGTGAGCACAGGACGGTAGGTCTGCTCGCGAGCACTCCCGTGTTCACGAAACCTAGTGCAGGTCTCGTGCACACGGGAGCGGTCAGGGTCGAGGACAGTGCCTCTCATTCGACACACACGCCCCCTATTGGCTGTGTGAACAAGAGAACTTCATGCATTCGCTGACGGGTACTACAACGAGAGCTCGGAATCGAAAAGCAGTGAAACTGCAATATCTCCAATTGAAAGATTTTCAAAATTTCTTACGGTCTAGGGTTTTCTCATGGCACGGCGGCGGAATTGTGGAATGCAAGAACGTGCCACTGGCCCTATTTAAAGAACAGCGACGCGGGACATCACCTTGTCAGATCCGCAAAGGTACCCTGACGTCACCAGAAAGTACCGAGCGACGGTTTGTTTTGGTGCTGCGACGGCGTGCACGGGTAAGCAGAACGTATTGGAAACGGTATTCGCACGAGCCCGAAGGGGTAGGGCTGGACGGTAGGCGTCGTTGACGAGCGGCGATACGGGTGGTGTGCGATATGATGGGATGAATGCGGGCTATCGGGGGTGGAGAGGGTGAGGGAGTTCGAGTAATGGTGGGGTGTGGTGTAGAACCTGGAGGGGAAGGCGGGCAGGGCGGGTTTGCGTGGTTCAAGAGTGACAACGCGCGAGCTGTTCGATGCGATGCGAGGAGTACAGGATGATGGGGATGGAGAGCGTGAGGGAGTGTGGGTGAGGCAGTGCGGGCGATGGGGTGGTGTGGTGTGAAAACTGGAAAGGATGATGAGCGGGATTGGTGACGCGTTGAGTACTGACGAGGCGTGTGGCTAGCCACGCGATGAGGAACGTGTGGCCTATTGGCCATGGAGTGCGACGCGGTGCGGGGAGTGCGAGCTTTTAGAGGTGTAGAAAGCGAGGGAATGCGGGAGGTGGTGGGGTGCGGTGTACAAACTACAACGGAGAGTGGGCGAGGCGAGTGGCGTCGTTCAAAAGTGGCACAGCGTTTGGCGGTCGATACAATGCTCACAGTGCGAGCCGTTAGACGTGCAGAATCTGAGGGAGTGTGGGTGGGGGTGGGGTGTGGTGTACAAACTCGAAGGGAAGCCGGGCGGGACGGGCGGAGTTGCAGGAGTGGGGAGGGGTGGGTTGTCCGATGCAATGGTGGGAGTGCAGGCTGTTGGAGGTGGAAAGGGCGAGGAAATGCTGGGGGTAGCGGGGTATGGTGTACAAACC
>JAUKWC010071160.1:0-80744 GCA_032356245.1 Endocladia muricata
ATGGGAGAGGTGAAGGGTGGATGTGGATGTGACCGTTGCGAGCAAAAAGGAGTTTATGAGGAGAAGGTGGGGAGGGGAGGGGAATGATACGGCACGCGGATGCACATGTCTCGCAGACGAGTTGTGTGCGGGTGTCTGTGGAAGTAGCGTTGAATTGGTGTTCGGTCAAGAGGGGGCAGGGGGCATTGTGGTTTGGAGAGAGGTCTGTCGTGCTGTTTGTGTGTACCTCGTTGCATTGCTTCAAACGGCTCGTCTCCGCCGCCCGCATGCATTGGCGCCTGGTGCGCCAATCGCGCACGAGGTTTCACCGCAACAGCAAATCGTTCCCGGTCTGTGCGTACTCTCTAGTCCGCGTCGTCTAGCGTTAAATAACAACAAAAGTTTACATGGCAGTTCACAGTTATATCCAGTCAGCGCCGCTGCACCATACCCCATCCTGTAGTCACTCCACATACACAACCCCAAACTCCACCGCGTCCACAAATATTGTGACAACAACAAAACACACACACACACACACACACACACAAAACACAAAACACGAAACACAAAACACAAAACAACACAAACTCACATAGATAGAGCCGCTGCCCTGCTTCACCCACTCACTTCCCCCTCGCCCAACTCTCCCTACGCACGGTACGGCTTGAACGCAGACCCATTCTCAACCCCTTGATACCTGCTACCCCTGCCTCCACCCCTCCCCCCGCCTCCTCCTCTCCCTGCCCCTCTTCCCCCTCTCGCCCCTCCTCTGCCCCCTCTGCCTCCCCTCCCCCCCCTCTCCGCCGCCATCCCGTACTCAGATCGCGGCACCCCATCCCTGCCCTCTACGCGCAATCCTCGCACCCCTCTCAGCCCCATTTTCCCCACGGTCCGCGCGAGCAGAGCCGGTGGCTCCTCCAATGCTGCCACGCGCATGGCCCAATGGTTCGCCCTTTCCACCACCTCCTCCTGGCTCCACTTCAGCCGCCTCAGGTGCGAATTATAAAACCCTAGCCAAGCCTGGTACGCCCCCGTCTTGGTCCCTGGGGAAACCTTGCGCGTGCCTGTCGCAACCGCCCCGCGCACGGCGCTCATCGCGTCATCGGGCAGCTCCTCAATGCGCTGCAAAGGTAGGTCGCCCGCCTGATGCAGGAACGACGCCGCCTCAAAGTCCGCCAGCAGGAGCACCCCACTGCCGCTCTTCCCTGCACGCGCTGTCCGCCCGATGCGGTGGATGTACTGCGCCTTGTCCGTGGGGAGACCGACCTGGATCACCGTAGTTACGTCCGGGTAATCCAGCCCGCGCGCCGTCACGTCGCTGGTGAACATGATCAACGACGAGCCGTTGCGAAACGCGTCGCTCACCTTGTTGCGGTGACCCTGCGACTTTTTCGAGTGAATCTGTAACACGGGTCTGCCCATGGCCTCAAACAGCTCCGACGCGAATTGCGTCTGCCGCGCCGTCGTGAAAAACACAATCACCTTGTACGCTGGCACCTGCATACACTGGATCAACAGCACCCCCAGCGCCGTCATCTGCTCCTCCACGGGTGTCACCAGCACCGACTGTGCCACATGCATGTGCGTATTTTCCGCCTCTCCGACGCAGTCCACCGTCTTGTAGTCTGCCCGTAGCGCTATCCGCGCCATATTCTGCACGTCGCTGGGCATTGTCGCAGAAAACAGCAGCGTCTGTCGCCGCCCGGCAGGGGGGAGCGTCTGGATTATGCGCTTCAGATCCGGCGCAAAGCCCATATCCAACAACCGATCCGCCTCGTCCAGCACCAGCACATCCAACCCGCGCACTGCCTCGGCATACCCGGCCTGTGGGTTGCCAAAATGATCCAGCAGTCTACCCGGCGTCCCCACAAGCACCGTTGGAAATTTCCCCCCGCGCACCGCACTCAAATCCTTATTCACCGACGTCCCGCCCACCACCACCTGCATTGAAAACCCGCTCAGAAACTGCATCAGCATCTTTGCCTCCTCCGCAATCTGCTGTGCCAACTCCCTGGTCGGCGACACCACCAAAATCGTCACCCCCCCCCCTACTACCCCCCCTCCTCCAGCCACCTTTTGCAAGGCCGGCGTCAAAAATGCCAGCGTCTTCCCCGTTCCAGTACGCGCTTTCACCAACACATCCCCCCCACCTAACGCCTCAGGAATACTCTGCGCCTGCACCGCAGTCATCTTCTCATACCGGAACACCTCACTAAACGCCCGCCTCAACCCGTCCACCACGGGCAGCTCTGCAAAGCGCATCTCCGTGATCTCCGACAACGTCGTCGACGTTGTCCGATTCCCCGTTGCAGTACCATTTCCCACACGCGCATCCCCATTCCCGGTCCCATTCACGACCTGCGTAGCCCCTACACCCACCGCCACGCCATCCACCCCCGACGCCACCGCAACACGCACCCCACCACCACCACCACCACCACCACCACCACCACCACCACCCTCACCAGCCCCCATCGGCATACCACCGCCACGTCCACGCCCACGTCCCCTTCCCCGCCCGCTGCGACCCCTGCCGCGCACGCGACTGCGCGAAGAGTGGTCCATAGGGCTTGGCAGCGTGTGCGCGTCGCGAGTGGCAAGTGGACGCGGACAAGGCGGGAAAGGGGGTGAAGAGGAGATGGGCAGAAGAAGGCGGCGCGCGGCAGAGACAAGAGGAAGAGGAGTGGGAGGCAGGAAGGCGCGCGGAAAGGGGGGAGTCATCGGCGTCGAGAGGCGCACTGGGTGGGGAGGGGTGGGGGTGGGACGAGCGACAAAAGATAGGTGAAGGTGGGGAGGAAGGGTGCTGGGAAGGAGGGATTGGATATGGACAATGGGATGATTAGGGGGGGGGTGCGGGGGGTATACACGTGTGTGTGTATGGGAGTGCGGCGGCGGCAGCAGTGGCGGCGGCGGCGGCGGCGGCGGCGGCGGTGGCGGTGGCGGCAGAGACGGTAGTGGTGGTGGCAGAGATGGCGGTGGTGGCGGGTGGCAGAAGGTGTCAAAGGGTGACCGAGGGTGGCAGAGGGTGGCAGAGGGTCGAAAAGGGTGGCGGATTGGAGTGCGGAGGAATAAGTCCGTTACCGGTTGCCGGTAGAGCAGGTGGTCGTGAGTAAGTACAGTACAGTAGGAGGGATCTTTTGTGGGTGTCGCGTATGAGGTGGTGCCACGTGGGCGCAACAAGTGGAGCACGTTCTAGCACTGTGTAGCACCCTTGTACTATTTTAAATTGTTTTAATGTTTTGTTCTTTACAGCCTAGTACCCCCTAGTACTCCACACAATGCATTAGGAGGCCGCCCAGCTGTTTCGTTAAACAACGGTAGAGCTTCATCCCGGTATGCGCTGCACATTGATCCCCCGGCATTCTTTGCAGAGCCCTTTAGGACGCTTGGTCAGGTTGCATTGTCGAGGTACAGTATGAATGGAAAAAACGAGAAAAAAACTGCAGTGTGTTCTTGAGAGGTGATGGGGAAGGGCAGGACAGGGTTCGATAGTGTATAGCGGTGCAGAAAAATGATCGAACTCTCTATCCATATAGCTTTACGACCTATGGTTTGGTGCTCCAGTAGACCTTTGGAGCAGTATCTCGCTTCTGCCCGTGGTGTACGTGATGCAACTCTTTTTTTTTATTGCTGGGCAGGTGCTCAGGGAGTAACTCACTTTCTTTCTGTCCAATGCAACTACTCTGGCAGCTGTCACCATCGGCAGTAAAACAGCCTTTTATTTCTTCTTTTTCCTTCTATTTTGTGTAAAGATCGTACGGGAGGGCGTATGAATTTCGCCAACACACTCAACCATCAATTGGGAGAGTTGTGCTATTGGTGTGCTATGGATAAAGCTCCTTTTCACGACGAGGTCAACCGCGCAGGCAGTGGGTGTCTCCCCGGTACAATACTTCCTTTTCATTATTTGCGTTTGCTTCACAAAGCCCAACGATTCTACCGATTTGTGTCTCGCCCGACGATCAACTCCAGCTGCTAGCAGTCTTCGTACGATTTCATGTTGTGCCTGCACAGCTTATATGCGCAGGTAAATAGTCTGCTGCAGCAGAGGGGTTGAAACGTCGGTACTGGACTGTGCATAGTAGGACATCGTTCATCGTCGGAGAATGCCTTGGAGCGCACCCAAAGTTTACAATGTCGACAATGGTACTCCTCACACGTTGTGTCCGAATAATCTTTCTTCAGATGGGGACGGTAGAATAGCATTCATCCAAGCTTCGGATATACGTTGTGTGAAACGTCTCTCTCAATCCGTCAAACCACCCACCTCAAAGTTGGCCTATTCGTAAGTGGTTGAGCGGACATTCCGCAGTGAACGAGTTTCATGCTGTTCTGTGTCAATGCTAATCTCCAATGTTTTTATTTTCTGCCTGCTCTGCGACAGAGAAAAGATCAACATCACAAGTGTGTACTGGTGGCGTGGTCTCGACAGGTTGAAGCACCCACTTCTGGTATTTACCACAGTGTCCGATGAAAGTCAGCACGCGACGGTGCAGATATGGAATGCATGGCGCGGGCGTGGCTCTCGGTTGCGTCGTTTTGAATTGAGCACGCTTGACGCTGGACCGGGGTTACAGGTAGGAACAAGTTCTCGGTGCGAGAAAAGCATTGATTTCGGGAGGGGAATAGCTCAGGCGTCATCAAGTCCAAACGGACAAGTGCTCTTTTGTGGAGCTAGCAACGGTGCAGTTTACGGAATTGTCTACACAGACGGCTCAGATGGCTTGTTCCAACATGTTTGCACCCTTCGCGACGTAAACCACCCCATTGTGGCACTGTCCGGTGATAAACATGCGTCTGACTTCCTTGCTGCATCTGATGAGAATGGTGGGTTGACCGTGTGGCGCCTCACCGAAGAACTTGACCGAGATGGATCCAACCCCGAGAGGTATCGCTGCAACATCATATACAGACGCACGCTGCAAGACGACTACATCTGCGCTCTCGGTGTCCTTGGTGACGTTGCTGTCGCCGGACATTCGACAGGGTGCGTGTCATTCTACAACCTAGAAGACGGTTTCTTGATGGCACGAGTGATATGCAACACCAAGCCAGTTATGGGAGTCGATATCTACAGAAAAAATGGTCTAGTTCTGATTTGTGGGGAAGACTGCAGAATCACTGTTCTGGGGTTTTCAAAGATTCGCGATTATCGCCCCGTTGTGCACTTTTCGTGTGTACTACAGTCGATGATTACGGGCTGCTGTTTTGTTGACGCCCGTCTTGGTCTTCCGAAGATTGCAGTTTTGACGTGGCAGAAAACCGACATTGTCCTTTTCGAGTATCATAAAAAACGATCAAGAACAGACCAAGAAAGCCCCGATATAATTTACAACGATTCATCCCACACGGATGCTCAAGACCAGAGAGTGATCCGTGCCTCTCTTGTTCCTTAGGCAAACAGCTGTCACGCCAATCTGCGATGTGGTAATGAAAACGACAGGGGTTTGAGACCGAAATCAAGCTGCCTGGTAACATAGGTCACCAGCTAGAGCCTACACTGAAACCATACCGGCGATGCAGGCAGAGTGAAGGTACCCTTTAGTCGGCATGAGGCCACCACATGTTGTAGGTTGCTTTTACTACGCATCCCGAGACTTTTTTCCGGTTTCTATAGACTTGGTCCCCAGTCTGAGAAGAACACCGCTCGATCACCGCATGCATCCTCTTTTTTGTGAGGTATCTTCCCTCCACCTTTTCATTCGTCTGTGGTTTGCTCTTTATCGAAGCAGACGAATAAAGACCATCACAACGCTCATAAATGTCATCCTAGATGACGGAACTAAATATAAATTCCAATGATGACAAGCAATGTGTGTTAGTTAGGTTACAAATAGTCCACAAAAATACAGCAATGCGAGCAGAAATATGTTTTTCTTCTCCAGCAACATTTTGTAAATGTGTGTGCGAGCTGCTGAGTTCATCAGCCTGTGACTCTCAACATGGACGTCTGCAAAAGAGCTAGAAAAAGAAGACTATTTAGCCCCTGAAAGTCGGCATGATATTCTAGGCCGACAAAGGCATGCCACTCGGCAATTTTTAGTACATAGATGGGCGGTTCAGTGCAACCAGAGTTTTGTTTACATCCTCGCGAGGTTTCTACTCATACACTTTCGATCAAAGCGCGACATATACGGTTGATTGCCACATACTGATCAGCAAAACAGGCGAGATATGCTTGTGCTGCTGAATGGGATCTATGTTACGCGCGCGCCGAACGGATAGGACAGAAAAAAAATCAGGAAAGACAACTTGGTTTGAAACCTTATCTTCACCATCAAGGACAGTCATCTGCCCGCTTCATACTACATTACATTACACGGCTCCTTATGCCTTTGTGTCAAGAAAAGTGGATATTCCTACAAGTCCTTACCATCCCCTAGATACACAGGTGAAGGAGTGCGGACTCCATTAGTAGCAGGGGGTTGGTTCATTCGAAGGCTGCTTCTTGCTCTGTATTGTTAATGACGAGCAAAAGAAGACTTTCCACTCTGCAGTATGGTGGTGAGGTAGTACCACAGAAGTTGCTGGATACGGTATAATTCAGTGGTGCAACGTCAGAAGAATTAGGAAGTTATATACAGGAATGAAATGTATATTGCAATGAAAGAATCTGATATGCGCTATTTTTGAAATCATTTTCCCGCCAACTACGTTGAAAATTACATGTTAGTATCAATTGTCATTCGTGTTTGCATACCGAGATCGTATAGGAGCAATTGGAAAAAGAGGGGACAGGAGTACTCGTATGTCGGTAGATCCTGCACTGAGCTGACCGCGTCTGGATCACTATCTTTACTCTGGTCAAAATCGCGCTGGTGTTGTGATCAATCTGATGCAGAAGAATGGGGAGCATAGTAAGGGCGGAGGCATTATACACTTTTACACGTGAGCTTCTCTTTAGAAGAATGGATACAGCCTAGCATGAATTTTTCCAGCAACTGAGTGTCGAGTATTTTCCGGAATTGTTCTGGCTCTGTGGACAGTTCCTTCGTTTTGCGTCCTACGTGTTAAATAGTCGCTTTTTGTACAAGCGAAGGATCAGTGAACAATGTAAACCGTATCTGCCTTGTAAGATATGAGAGTATTGTAAGGAGTGTTGTAAGGATCCGTTTGGTTATGATTTACGTAACGAAACTCATTCATTGTAATTTACATTCGTACTTGAATGTTGGCGAATTAGAGAGACGTGGTATTTAAATTGACTAAACTACCTCTCTTTCTCGATGCCAATTCTGGGTTCAATGCAATTTGACGATACATGTCTACAACTATCAGGGCCGTGGTCAGCTTGAGGTACCCCTTGAGAAGATTGTAATCGCTATCCAGAATACCTCGTGGCCCGTTTTCGTGATTCTGTTCTATCGCAGAAATCCGCAAACGGACCCGGCAGACCCGCAACTGTTCTATCTCGAGTCCTGTTCTTGAAAATGTCGTGCGATCCAGACAACCTCTTTGCTTTGTTTGAACAGTTCGGTTGTTCCGGTGGGTTGGGAGAGTGTAGTTGCTGCACGCATGAGTATTTTAGGGCATATATTCAAACACCATCTTAAGCGGATCATTTCGCTCACTCTGATCATCGAAGACTTCTCCAATTTTAGCTCCAACAGAGAGTTTCTCGAGCAAGATTTACATGTTACGCCGCTCGATTACCATTGTTCATGCATACAACACCACTTATAATTTGCTTCCGTCAAGGCCAAAAAAAGGTGGGACAAGGAGGGTAAAGAGCACACGCTGCTCCGCCCGGGCGCCTATTAGGCATGGCAATCTGTCACATTTATGTCATCCGTACATTTCAAATATATTTTCTCGAAAAATTGTAACGAGATTGTGTACAGTTGGCCTCATGCGGGGCCAATTGTCCATTAGACACGGGGGCCAGACTATTCACCGAACGTACTTGGCTCTAAACGGTATGAGAGAGACGAGACGGTGATGTGACAATTGTAAAGTTCTACGCGCACTTCCAAAGAACTAGTACAAATTTCGACCAAATAAATTGCACGGCTTCAGTAGTTTGTTTATCTGATATGCCAAATACATAGGATAACTACCGATGCAAACCAAAAATGTATTCCTTCTGTTGAGCGCGTGTTTGGCGCGTGTTCGGCATGTCCCTAGGCTCTGATTTCCATTTGAACTTCATGGAGGAGCAACCAGAAACTCAAACGTTACAAATGTATAACACAGTGGAGGGGACTTGAAAACACGAGTAGAAAAAGTGGCCTTTTTTTTCTTTCATAATTTAGCGTAAGTTCAAAAGGCACGTCGTAATAACACGCGTTGTCAGGAATGGTCCTACTGTACTAGGAGTCCTGTGGCAAAACAAAACGTTCGCCCACAACCATTCTGAGCCTCTGAGTTACAAGCTCCAATTTACGCGACATGTAGGTATTAAGGCTAGACAGATGTGTCTAGAGGACCACGATCTGATCTATTATATATCAAAGCGTAGTGCGCGACTACTTCTTGTATTGTATCTACCATGGCTTTGACTCGCAGTGTTTCAATAGGGATTCCTGATTGTGCCTTCAAGGGTTACTCTACGGGGGTACGGAGGGTGTTACCTGGGCTGCCTTCGCCTCACTCGCTGAGGAAGTGCGGAAGGATTTTAAACGTGCAGGTTTACAAGATACAAGGAGCCTGCCGCAGTTCTGCTTCAGTAAAATATGACGCAGGTATTTTCCACGAGTATCAATGTGAAAGGTCTTCTGATCGACTGTACGTTGAAATGGAAACACCATGAGGAAATCTGGAAGAAATCATTCACTTCCCGCGAACCATCTCAGCATAAATGTAAAGTTGATATCAGCCTGTCCCGCCCTGCACATATACCAGCGTCACCTGAAGTACATACTTTCATCGACTCAAAAAAATGGCTCCCCAAACAGGTACAGCAAGTTGCAAACACTATTGAGGTTATTCTCTCTCGCTCTAGTACCAAGTTTGTAGGACGAAAACCACCATTTGCGGACGTTTTTTCAACTTTGAACCAACGACTAGTCATTCAAAAACATTTTATGTTGTCCTTCGATCGTCTTTCTCAAAGAAGTGCGAATGTGAAAAAAAAAAATCCTGTTATCGAGATGCGAGGGTTAGAACCTGTCGCTACCAGCACATTGATTACTTCGCATGCATTACGACAGAAACAATTTTCCGAATGCTATGCCCACCATCATCTCTAGATACCGGACTACAAAGAAGAAGCAATAACCGAGGTTGGGCTGACTCATACGTTTCAAGAATCAGCCATTCGAGAAGGGTCCCATGTCACGAAACACAAACTCCCGTCTTCGACATTTGAACGGCGAAAGATGCATTTTGAACTCGAAATGGGAACGCTACTTTAGTAAAAAGAATATGTCAACATGGGCGCGTGACTGCTGCGTGCTGCACTTCCTGGAGTTGCGAAGGATAGTGACCTGATTTGATTCGAATATAAACAAAAAACAACACTTCGTAGCACATGTTTAAACTTGCTTGCATTAGCATTCGCTTGCGTTGTCAGGAGTACCATTTTCTTCTGGCTCTAAGGGGCAAAATGTTTGCACTAAAATTGCGGAGACGTACCTCGTGTTTTTTGCTTGCTGGGGTAACATTTCTTGCTCACACCATCTAGTCGCAGACCTATTCGACAAAATTAATTTCGTGCAATGACCATATTATTTCTTTGCGGCCATCTACCTAGTCGAGCCGGATAACTCGACAAATACAACAGAATAAAACTCGACTAAACAGTTGTACAAAACTATACCCCCGTGTAATCTATGAGTCACTGGCAGTATTGCTACAACGCCCTGATTCTATGTTCTAAATGCTTTTTGTACGCGTCACTGGCGTTCTCAATGGTATCTTTTTACCGATAAAATATATTTGAAATTGCTCTCGTAGTAAACCCCATATGTCCAAACTTTGGGTTTGTTTACAGTTGGCTGTGATAATTAGTTGGTGATCCAACTACTTCGATTTTTAAATCCGTGACGTTCCGATATTTTCCTCTTTCGTGAATGACCGATCAAAATATGTCGTTCATCAACTTCAAAGATTGACGTGTCGAGGTGATGAACAAGATGTTTCGAGTTACGGCTTGTCAGGTTTTTTTTTCAGGTGATTTCGACAACGCGGAGCTTGTTAACTTTACGAAGTTTTGAGATATTGTGGTTGACGAAAGTACAATTTATACCAGACAACACCTCGTCCTCGGAAAGATGAAAATGAAGTATTCAGTTCGTGTTCTTGAGTTGCAAGGCATGACAAAATAGTGTATCCCTTGTATAATCAACAAGTGAACAGAACGGAAAAGTTCTGTATCCGTAGGTGCATCTGCCACCGGTGATGTGTCCCCGTGACATTAATATTGAACCTAACTGACTACAGTGGCATTTTATCTGGAGAGCTGAAGAGAAGCCTGCAAGTTAGTTTTCAGAACTATAAATGGTACTGTAGCACAGCCCTAAATGGTACACCTTTCAGAAAGGTCAATCTCGCGACATAACAGAATATTGCAAACTGCTTTAAATCTAACCAACTGGGAACGAGCTTGTGAACGTGTACTTGCAGAAAGAATATCAGACGGCCCAGCCTGGCACCTCAGCGGTACCAACGACGCCAACTCATCAAAACCAGATCCCCGCAACGATGCTCAATATTACCTCTCTTCGAATGTGTGTCTTGTCCCAAACTTGTATATACACTTTCCTGTTCTAAATTGTCGTATCTTACTGCGCAGTGTTTTTTTTCAAAGTATGCAAGTAATATTTTGTCAACCTGAGTTTTAGCGGATTTGGGATGTTTTTCGATTGATAGGGAGGGATCCGTGCAAATTCATGGTCGTATCTTCTCGTTATCGACTCAGATAGACGGTGAACAAAAAGCAAAACATAGAAGTCTGCATCAAATATCAAAAACGCTTTCAGGCCGGACGCTGGTCTCCAAGACGGAGGTGAGGTACCCATGTCTAATCCACCATTTTTTTTTACTCGGAAATATCATTGCACTGGTAATACCAAGAATTGTATTTCTGCACGAATTGTGGAACAGGTCGCAGAGTGGATTGGATAATATCATGAAGCGCAGCAGGTGAAGTGAAGTCTTTCATTTCAATGTCCCTCAGAAGTTGCAGTGCGGAATTCAGAAACAGTCCTGTCCACTCACACAGATTTTCCCTTCAGAACGACAGAGGTAAAGTACCACACACATAAACTACGAATTTTTCATCAATCGCTTCGTCCAATGCACTGTGACATGTTTAGTGAGAATCCAGACGGCAATTAAAATTCAGTTTCTGTCGCAGAGATTGACTCGGGGCTTCTTTAATTTCGCCCCACCTTCATTCCATACTTGAAAAGTAGAGGTTCAGTGTTCTGTTGTCCATGACTAGGAAAACAAATAGTTTCTGCACACTGATAACAACAGAAATTTATGCACGGCATAATTAGGTATTCTTCGAAGTACTTCGCAAATACTTCCCAGTCCCCCCCCCCCTCCCTAACCCTCTTCTCCCCTAAAAATCTAGCTAATTCCCCAATCTCTATCTCTTACACCGCTAATCTTAACGCATTCACCTTCCAATACAGGCTTCATTTTCCACAGTAATATACTTCTGGGCAATTGACTTCATGTGATGCCAAATGTCTTGTATTTATGTGCAACTTTCAGCGAAGTTAGAAATAACATGCTGCATTCTGCACAATTGTGAGAGAATGACCTATCTAAGGGACACTGAGCAACCTGAAACCAAATCGAACAGCAATGTACATTGAATCAATAGTGATACTCGTAGACATATCTCAAATAAATCAACATGACTGAGTAAGAGATATGTGCGATGTACCCTTCGAATGGTACCCATAGGCTGCTGTCGTTGAAGTAGAGGTCTAAGTGGCGGTTGGATATCGAGTTGAAGTTAGTCTTGACTGGCCAATTATCATCATTTTATGTGTAATATTCGGTTTGTGAGTAAATACCCAGAACTAAAGTAGTGATTACACATGCTCTATTTACAAAACTGAAGCTTTCAACACTGACGGCATACAGAACAATGGGCGGTCAGAGAGTGTCCGCTCCCAAGAAAAGAGGACCTAATTCAATGTGTGGCATCTGATTGGGGCCATATCACGTGGGTGATGACCCTTTAGAAAACTCTTTGCGCTGCGCGACGTGACAAGAAGAAAAAACTATAAAACATCTCTCTTGAATGATGGCCTGGGATTGTGTCCAATGTATATTACATTACAAGACTACAGACTTCCCCCGATCCAACCAATATTGTAAAAGCAAAGTACCCATAATAGCCCACAAGGGTAAAAATCCAGCGATCTTCGGAGAAACATTCGGGTGGCCGTAATTCTTCTACAGTACATCCCCAATGATGTTTTTGATCGAACCCTAAATTTAGACGACCTTGAACGAGTCCAAATTAGGCACGCAATCGTCTATGTTGCAAACGATTACCGCGAATTAAAAGAGCATTGGCACTGACGAGCACTGGAAGTGCTGAGTATTCTCTACTCTGCTGTATGATGTGCAGCAACACCATGCGTATACACCTTTTCTCGAGGCATGGGGCCATTTCAGTTCAGATAGTGTCCAGTTCCTGTAGTGGTCCATGTCCTGCCAGCGAGAAGTCTGGAAATCCCTCGAATCCTATAGAAACAGTAGACGAAGCGGTAGATTCATCCATTTTCCGCTAAAAATGTTTCCCTAACACTTGGCACATAACAATTTTCCTTTTAAAAGCCGTTTTCAATAGCAATATTTTTCTCAAGAGCCCTGCCTCCTCTCTGTGATAAGAATGTTTGGTTGCTTTACATCTATAGCTGCTGTGGTCGTCGTGTACAATGAAAGTAGAGACACTGCAGTACTATGTCCATATTTGTTTTTGCTCGTAGGGATTTCACCGGAGCAAGCGGTGAAGTACAACTGCCAGTTTGGAAGTCAAGGCTAATTTTCGCAGCGCTTTCGTGTTAATCCGGAGCATTTCCGGTATAGAAGCCGGGTTGAGTGCATTCCCGAAACAAGCTCATTGCTGTGCAATCAGAGAGGTAGTGCATGCCGTACAATGTACGAAAGAGATCAAATACACTGTAGTTACTTCCGCGTGGAACTCCCCCCGCATAAAACTGTTGTACAGTAGACATCTACCCACCCTTCAGTGACGCGCATCACGTAATCAACCATCACCACAAAATGACATCGAAAGATTCTATTGTATCATCAGTTGCCAAACAAAACTACCTCTTCTTGGAATGTATGGCGAATCAGGGGTCGGACGGGAAGCTTCAACATCGAACACTGTAATTACCATGAAAAGAAATCTGGGTATGGCATTTACGGCAAAGACAGCGAAGACGTTTCTAGATGCAGCTAGTCGAAGGCCTTGCAAATTGACAACCAAGTAATGAAATCGCGACCGAGGGGCAGACATCTCAGGAAGTTGAGGATTTCTATTACTGAGATGGGTCTGTAGAGGTCAAAGTAGTGTCTCGGGTGTGGCCTGCAATTTGCTTTGGTCGTGGCAATAAAAGCAAGACTATTTGGAAACAATTCGTTCCGCAAGAGAGGCGTGGGGCCAGCTGAAAGCTCTGAGCCAGACAAGCACACATAATTTCTTTGTGGCATGGTCTGATGGTAATGGGTAACCAGTGAACATTCGGTGTGGGGAGCATGCGCGTGGACAAAAAAGACATTTGATAGTCATATGTCGTGCACGCGCCGGACACACATCTGTTCCCCCTGCTGTGTTTGCCAATAAGAGTTGATACCAGCGAAGCCAGTGGCAGTGGAGTGTCTATCGGAGAATGTCAACCACGAAATTATACGACGTACGGAGAAGGTTAGTTGATGGGGGCGTCGCCTGATGATGTCCTAGCAGATTTTTTCAGTTGTGGCAGTGAGACCTAGGTACATGGAACGGGGGGAATGGCGCTGAAAGGAAAGCCTGGTGGTCCTCTCTGGGAACAATAATCGGAGTTTCAGCTGTAACTCCAAGCTGGCCATCAGCAGCATTCGAGATGAGTCTGTAGGTCAAGATTTTGTTGTGGGGCATACAAACTGTTTGTGGATTCTGAACACATGCAACCTGCAGGATTTTTTTTAGATATATGGCTGGATTCGGGCCGTAGAATGCAACCTCATGTCAGGTCGATGTGGTAGAGTTGTTGAATGTGAAGCGTGATTGTGATAGGGTTGTCACCTCCGTGCGCGTGCCAAATCAGTATCCGAACTGCTTTCTCGGCAAAGTTGGAGAGAAGGAGCGAATTTCGGCCAACGCAGCATGCGTCGTGCTGTCGTGACCACCCACATGAAACACATCGAGCACCGGTGTAGGATACGTGCTCTTGTTTGTTGAATGTAGCCAATGACGAAGAGATGAAGCGCAGGCTGAGAGGAAGTGCTTTAATTTTAGCCATTAGATTAATACCCTTTGGGACTTACGACCAGTTACTAGAAGTCTTTACAAAGCTTACAATTTTTAGTTTATCATAACGTTTGCGCGACAAGAAGGCTCTGCCCCAAAGAGCACACTCTCCGGACTTTGGTCATCGGTACTGCACTGACTCCTCCCAATAACTGCACAGCACCCCCCAATCTCTGTACTGCTGTACTTAAAAGCCGCCCACCCCATCCCCGCAATCTGTCCGTTCTTCTCTTCACATTTGCATCTCGTGTAACTAGCTCGTCGTCTTCTCCACGAGCCTGCAGGTCAGCAAATCTTCTCGCCGAGACTGTGGTTTTTCTCGTTGTCTGAAGATTCGTTCCGTATCCGCTTGGTTACGCTTGTTGTGACCAATTTTTCTTTCACCAGAAAAAGGCAACCGCGCGAAGCACTCTAGTCTAATACACGATATGGTTCGTGTCTTCGAAAGCGGCCAAGGCTGCAGCAAGGGAAGTATTGAGTACCTTATTCACCACAAGAACGGTTCGTCGACGGATGGGAAGAGTTTTGCGTCGTACTACGACCAAGGGCAGTCTCGATCTTCGCGGCAGATGCATTCTCGTAGCTACGGGGCCAGCAATGCTGGTGTTGATCATTTGCTGAACGCAGCATCACTGTTGAGACAGGATCCCAACTCGGCTTCGATATCCTCGTCAGACGTCTCCTCCCACACAAAGTATGAGAGCAGTGGCGGTTCGGAGACATCACCTAGTCGCAGTGATGTTCAATCTGCTAGAGCGAGGAAAAGGAAGCGAAAAGAGATAAAGTGCGATCAATGTGGACGTACATTTGGAGATTCAAGCTCATTGCGGAAACATCACCGCGTCGTTCACCTTAAGATCAAAGAATTCGCCTGTGAACACTGTGGGAAAACATTCGCTGAGAAGAGTAATCGTTCAAAGCACATTATTGCCGCCCACCGCAACGAACGAAGTCATCACTGTCCGGAGTGTAACAAGCCTTTCAACTTTACTGACGGGTTGAGACGTCACATGAATAATGTGCATCTAGGCCTCCGTCCGTACCACTGCGAACTCTGCAACACTTCTTACAAGCAAAAAACTCATCTGCTCAAGCATCAGCAATCCGTACATAACACAACTCCTTTGGAAAAATCAAAGAGCTAACTTTTAGAGGACTACTTGCTTAGCAAATGTAAATGCAACTGTGACGAAATGAGATTTTCGCTTTTCCCCCCCTCCTTAATTGGGTCCGACATGCTTGCCTTCAATTCCAAGCGGGTGTAAGTCGGTGTGGTTTGGTAAGAAGAAAGCCATTGTGATGTTATTTTGGTCCTGAATTAGACAGTCATGCATGGCTCTGTTCATTTCGTGCTGTCGTGATGGAATAGCCAGGCAAAAGTCCTTATCACCCACTCAGCAGAATATCTCCGAAGAACGATTGGCATATCTCGCGCTTCTTCCTGACATGTACAATCTTTCGTGAAGTTAGCTATAGGCTCTCAATTCTCAGGCTTTTCCCTTCTGACAACATCAAGGATGAAATCAGGGGCAGGTAAGCGAATGGACTCATTAATTTCTTGATTTGTGCGACAAAGGTCTAATTGCAATCAACTGACGGCAACTTTACGTAAATGAGAGAGACTAGTGTCAATGGAACGAGTACACCTCTGAGACTCTGCCTAGGTCGAACTATTACAGGTCGAATGTGTTGTGTTCATCGAACTTTGGTGGATGAACGCTGCGCTCTGCTCTCCAGCTCCATTGGGCTCTTTGACTCTCTTCAAGAAATGGAAAATCATCGCTGACAGGACCAAACGAGTTGTAGCTATCATCTTAACATCAAGCGGTATATAAAACCACGTTGCTCCGTCATTCGCACACAATCGTATCTTCAAAGGATTAGACGTACAAGTGTCTAGTCAAAGAGGTGAGACTACTCCCCAGTCCCGAATAGATAAATTATCTCTTTTGCCCGCAACACACGCTTCATCATTCATTTCTATCCCTACCCAATCATATGGCGCCAGTTCATTAGCCATCAGGTTGTAGGAATGACCCAACTCAACGTCACAGACAAAGAGCACTTGCTCACAAAATTTCAGAGTGTCGCGTGGGACAGCTCTGGAATGTTTTGCGCTGAAAGTGCGCACAAATGAGGAGTACGTGCACCTATACCTGCGCGCTCGAGAAGAGCGAGGAGCAGGCATTAGTGGGTCAGACCTTACTGAGTGCAGAAAGGCAGCGTGACCAATCGCCGTGCTTTTGATTTGCATTGTGCCCGAAACGCTGGCTAGAATGATGACAAGCAATCTCTCTTCCAAAATGGGACTGTATCATATTCAAACGGCTGCAGGCCCAGATATGGTCGCCAACCGGGGGGTTGCAACGTTAAAATCGTTCTGTTTTAGGTCTGCTTGGCATGTTCAAAGACGGCCACTCAATAGGTAAGTAAGTGTCAAAAGGCCGAGATAACTTACCGGGTCTGGTCTAATCACATGAAGCGACAGTAGGGAAATGGAGGGACATACGAATGTGTTCTGTCATATACTACATTGCAGGAGTGCATGGAGATGAGAATGTGCACATGAATTATTTGTGCTGACGGAGAGGGGAGCTCATAGAGAGGGGAGGGCTGAAACTCCGAGGGATTTTCGTGAGACGGGCATTCTCGAAATTAGCCAAAAAGGACATGGTCAGTGATGGTTTCAAAGCCAATGAACTGCAATCAACCAATACAGTGCAAGGTCGTGTAAAATTTCAAGATTCGAAGCGGCTTGGTTTTCGCGACAACGGTATAATATTATTTTGGAAAATGAACTCTGCTTTTGGAATGTGAACCTTTCGGAAGTGTTCATTTCTGAACTGTATTCCGAGGTCCATGGATTAGGATTTGGGGTTCTGGATTGGAGGATTGAGGGTTTTCTGAAGGATACGGGGATTGGAAAGTACCAGAGGGAATTACCAGAACTTCACTTGATTGGGAAGTGTGAAATGTTCTGCTGCTGTTAGCCTGCAAATAGTGTTTGATTTTGTAGTGTGTTGGACCTTCTATTTCGCCCCCTGTGAGGCCAGTTTAGCACTGAGAAAGTATGGGATTCAAATAATACGTACGCCCATATATGCTAGTTGTTGTACGTGTAATTTATCTCGCCCCCTTCTATGATCTCAAAATGAAAGTTGCAAACTCTATTGCACCCGAATTCGGACTGCGCAAAAAGGCCGCCAAGATTCTCCACACCCCGACTCTGTCCGAATAGAGTAGTCAAAGAGCTTCAAGGAGATACCATGACCAGCGAGGGTGGGCGCCTCCATGAACCCATACTATCTCCGCGAAATTTGACTACATATGAGGCCAAATGTCCAATAGACACTAGCTAGTAGTAGCATGAGTCGTGAAGCTGGTGCCCTTTAGGTAGGATTACGTGGCAGTGACGCATTGATGGACTTATCGGGGCGCGGCGGGTCGCATCGCGCCGTTACCAGTTTGAAGAGATGCGATCCCTTATACATGCAATTCTCGTACAGGAGCGTGAGAAGATTGAAGGATGTTGATGGCATGTTGTGGTCTCTGACAGGGATGGTGCGACGTGGGCAAGATCTCCCCGCACAGCTCTTGCCAACTCGATTAAAGGTTAACCTCAAAGCCTCCTTTCGAGCTCCTTTTCTTGTCCATTACAGGTTACCACGAAACCTTCAATCCAGAGAGCCTAACCAGTAGATATGCCTCAAGAGAGTTACCAGATCGAATGAGATCTAACACTTCTGTGGAGAGCGGTTGGATACCCTGCAGTGGGAGATGACCTTCATCTCATTCAAATTCAAGCTCTACTTTCAGTTGGACAATTTCCTTCTTTAAACGTCACATACTGCATGAGATGGGTCTACTACTTATGCGAGAACGTTGCACTAAACCCATGCTTGTTAATACGTCACACAAATTAGGCCGAGAACATGGAAGGGTACCCCGGACGAGAAAAGAAACACCTTAAATTCTTTCAGCAATAGGGATCTGGAATTGCCAGCGCATTCAACTGTCCCCATAATCACCTCGACGATCTGCAGCATTTCGATTGACGAACCAGGGGTTTCCGAGGTCGAAAACAGGGTTGATAGGAATGCAAACGGCACAAATTGTGGAGCAAGAAGAAGTAAATATTCCATGGTTGATTCTTCCGCAGGACGATTTTCTTGTTTTTACCTTAAACAGCAATCAAAGTGCTGTTGCGACCGGGCCACGTGCAAAATCTGATCGGCTGTTGGTCCATTTCTACGTCTGTAGGTCGTACCACAGCTAGGCAACTTCTTTAATCGTTTTTTGCTCCTTTATACACATTCCAGAAGGTTATTTTACAGGTTTAGACACCAACACCAACCTCATGACGACTAACGAACTAAACAATTCGCGGGTTCTACTCATATTTGCTGCAACTTACCTGGCATAGTCGCGGAGCTGTCATTTAAGCTAGAGGATGTAATTGTGTTATACTCAACTATATTGCCGATCTGAGAGGAATCCTTCTCAATTCTTGGCAAACACTGTTGCAAACACAATCCTTTGCTTACGGTTGTTGGGATGACAGGAATGCTCGCTATTGTCAGTCCCATGGACAGCTTCTGTCGCTTCCGGAGGAGAAACATTTCTGGATCTATCGGTTGAATCATATACTGTAGTCGCAGATATGTTCCTGTTCCACATCTGTTGACATATTCAACCTCGGGGTCGCATGTTACTTCATGAACAATCCAAACGAACCTGTGAGCACCGTCTACCCAATTTCGAAGTCGCCTCGAGGCCAGTACTGGAAAAACGAAGTTTGCTCATATCTCTGCCTCTCGTATTATAGTGTCCTCTGGTTCTTACTGTAAAAGTATCTGTTGATCAGAGATCAGCACCGGAGTTTGAAGGTTCGCTATTTTCATTACGGCCAGCCGTCCAAACCCGGAAGGCTACATCTACATGCTATCTCAAATACTGGGCTTCGAATAATTATATTAGGTGATTGTTGCAATTCCGCAACGTCTACAGTCTACTCGTGGCGGACCAAACGTGTCGTGAGCGTTTCTCCTCCCGAGCAGGCCATGAAAAATCAAATTGAGGTGCCTACTATGTGACCATCGTTGTGCAATACACTCATCTCTCGTCATAAAGCAACATCTGGAGAAACCGAGCTGCGATGGATTTTAGCATTTCGGTACTTCGACGAAAATTACTAATTTTTAAACAGTCTCAGTGAAGCCTGTCTTCACTATTTACATTACTGCACAAAAACAGTATTAGAAATTTGAGTTTAGATTCATAATGTTTTCCTGAGGTATGCTCTGATTGTATGGTATTCCAAGATACATGTTGCACTCGTGCCACTTCGACTATCTCTGACATCTTACAACAGTTAAAACGAGAGTAGTGAATGTAATATGCCAGCGTAATTGTAATTAGAATATCACCTGCGCCCAGTTACATACTAGAATCGCCGATGCCTCCTGTTTCACGCCATTTCAAGGATATTAAATGAGCAAAGTGCTCATTCGGTTTTGAAGTGTACTGACTGACTTGCGACTGTCAGCGATCCACGAGCAATATGACCCCTTCACATGTCTTTAGAAGATAACTGAACGTCAGACCCTACAGCAGTCCTCTCCCTGACTTGGTATCATGGTATCAACATACTTCTTTTGGCCCGTCCTGATAATCCTTAGATGCACAGACTAAAAAGTGCTAAACTGTCCTAACATTCGTTTAAACAGCCTCTACACTGTATTGTGCAGTAGGTTCCTCGTACAACCATGGTCACAAGAATGGGTTTTCATATCCGCCACGGTTGGCAGACGGGGATTCTGTCCGATAATGATACTGTAAAAACAATTGCAAGCCACGAATCACGACGCAAGTGAAGCAACGCTCATCACACTCCTGAACTATATGTGCTCAGCCTGCAGTGCTACCGTTACATACATGGCCTGACGTTTCCCTAGAAGTGAAGAGCACATCTAAAACGCCACCGCTATTTTTGCTGACCAGAAAAGGGTGAAAATGAGTACAATTACAACCGATTTGATAAGCATTTCTGGATGAAACTTTTGTTCGAAACGACGCTACTGTAGCCAAAAATAATCTCAATTTCAGATTGATTTGTCCAATTTTCATCAACAGAATTTTGGAGGAATGCTGCCATCACACGCTGCATGTGTGTGCATCATATCCTGTGCTTTAGACGCGATATATACTTGAACGCCGAGCAACTTGGAAAAGGACCATGGCGCGAAGTAACTTTATTCAAGCCCTTGCAGTTTCAATGACTCAAGGCGTATGCAAAGTATGGCCCTCCCAGGGTTTTGACTGCGCATCTAATTGATGTCGGCCGTTCACATAGTGGTACTATCTATTCGGCATTGTTGAGAGGAGAATAGTGGAGGGCCGCAATAAGCGCTGTCAATGCCCCCAGACTCTATGAAAATTGCTACATCTAATTTAACAACATGTGTACAGAGAATGATGATAACCAATTGGGTGTACGGGGCCAGTCGCAGTGCAGGAACGGCAAGGTATGGTCAACGCTCTGTACTCTGTTTGCTGGTTTAGCGGTGATACTCGCTCTCCTACATCTCAACACGTGGTCCCGCACAAGTTGGGCTTCAAAACATCTCGAAGTTGATAATTTTCCTACTGTGACTTTCGCAATTTCTTGTTGGTGACAGATCCCAGGCAGAGTGGTTTCCAACCATCAGCATTATTCTTGCACGAATGCAGAATGCAGCGCAAAACGAGGTGAGCCTCTGTGACGGTTTGGAGGGTAAACCCGCAATATGTTTTTGGAGCTTCATAGAGTAGCTCTGCACAGTTCCCACTGTGCACAACAGCTCAGTGTTACAATGGATGACGAGGAATCTTTCTTGAGCGATCGCGGGAAAAATGTCTTGGAATTTGATGCTCAGATGACGACACCGATCTCTTATGCACCAGTTGAAATCAGGAGTGCCATTAAAACAACTAAACCAAATTCTCAACGAGTTTCATAACGACCAGCAAGCGCGAACAAAACCATTAACAGAGGCGAGTCAGTGATTTTCGATTTTCGTTGATCTTTTGCCTCGTGCATGCTTCTCCTCGCTCAAATTGTACGGTACCTTCGATACATCAACCTTTGCGGCACGAGGATGTTTATAAGCCCTGTAGAATTAGAAAGTTGACAGTCAGCATTCGCATCCTATACAAGGACAGCTTGTTGAACTTTCAAGAATTGATCGTCGCGGGACGGGTACCCTACATAAAGTAACCTTTCTAGAGCAAAACCGCATGTGAACATACACGTTTGCTGATGGTTCAATGGTTGATTGTTCGTGCGGACCAGCAATATGTAAAGCTGGGGGGTTCGGTGGTGCCTTCATACAACCCTATCCTCCTGGTAAGGAACCTTAGAGTCAAGCACAGAGCTTTAGAAGGGGAACTGTCAACAAGTGCTAAATTGGACAGACGGCCTTGGAAACGGATAATTACTGAGCCCGTTCGCTTTGTGACATTGACACCTATGTTAAAGACAGGAGCGACTCCGCAGGATACTGCAAAGCGATCTGTATGGGAGTGAGGACTCTAATTCATTGTGCTTTTTCCTTGAACGTATACTCTAGCTACGGAAGCAGTGCCAACCAATTCCTCAATTGATCTTTGTTGTTAGCGAGGTCCACACATATACACAACCCCTTTGAAGTTACTCAGATCAGCAAATCTTTTCGTGCTCTCTGCATTGCAACCTTAACCGTATGAAGGGGTTTGTGAGTAATCAATTCCAGCCGCATCCAGGGGCGCGAAGTTTGAGAAACGTTTGTCCGAAGTCACGACTTTTGGAGCATGACGAACAAGATCGAAGTAACAATGCTCAAAAAGCAAGGCTACCAGAATGAAATCAGCAGGCTGGATGGCTTCACTGTGAATGTATCTGGTGGCGGACCGGCCTTTCGGATGTACCACGCGACGGACTCAAAAGTTCTACACCTCAAGCAGTTTCTCGACTGTCATGTCGGAGCGCAATAAATTTCCATTTTTGCTAAAGCATTGCGGCGACACGGCGCGGTCTGGGCAAATTCAAATCGAGGTTCACAGAAAACTAGGCCTGAACCAGTCAGTATGAGAATGTGTACGAGGCGAAGTATCAGAGGTATGGTCGACGAGTCATTCAAGAGATCTGGAACGTGTCAAGAAAGGAATTCTGAACATGTACACAGAGAATGCAGTCCAATCCATTACATATTCAAATTTGGTATAGAAAAATGTAATTGTCCATGATGACCAATCGTTGAACATTGTTTCTCAACATTGATCCGAAGTTTTATACTGTAGCGTATTTTGAGGGTTTTATGCGCCACCGAGGGCAAAATGAAGAATTTCGTTTGAATTACAGGATGCTGGTCAACGGAAACCGTAGTTGTTCTTTATTGAAGACCCCACGATTGTTGGATTCGTCGACCGCGGCTGCAGACAGTCGGGTAGCTTTTTGTATCAGAAGAGCAAACTGCTGGAGTTTCTTTCCGCGCTCCTCTTTTTGCAAGGGTTCCAGGTGAGGTTGAATACTGCGTTCTATCCACCACCTCGATCGCTGCATTTACTACCCTCACCCAAACAAAACTGTGTAATTTGTGCGAACGCTGCCTACATTTTTTGTCAGCGGTCTCCTTCCCTCGGCTGCGATGAAAGACTCAGTTCGGATCGTTGTCGTTGGGGATGGTATGTAACCTCAATTCTATCCGTATACGAATGCGTACTATGCGAATGTGTGCTGGAGTGGCGAGTCGCGTTGTTACAACTCTACGCCGGAAAGACGATGCGGATTGCTAACTGCCGAGCCTCGATGCTGCATCGTTTGAATAACCATGTTCGATTCTTACAGAAAAGGTTGGAAAGACATCCATTATCGAAGTTCTCATTACCGAAAATTTCGAAGAAGATGTGCAACCTGTACTCCCCGTCCTAGTAGTACCGAAGGAAGTCACCCCTGAGCGCGTACACGTGTCCATTGTCGACACACCTGGTGATCCAGCTCAAGTTGCAAAGGTCGACGAGGAACTGCAGCTCGCCGATGTGGTGGTACTTGTCTACACCGTCGATAATGAGCGGTCCACGGATCGCATTCCGTCATACTGGCTTCCGAAGTTTCGTGCGGCAAAACTGAATGTACCGATCATTCTTGTCGGAAATAAGATCGATACCCGCGGTGGCATTTCCGATCCTAGCGCCGCCGCAAAAATGGAGGCATTCATCAAACCAATTATGGACAATTTTCGTGAGGTCGATGTTTGCATTGAGTGTTCCGCCAAAACTGTCTCTAATATTTCTGAAGTCTTTTACTTTGCCCAGAAAGCTGTCCTGTACCCGACCGGACCTGTGTACGACGTGGAGAAGCAATCTTTGAAATCCTCTGCAACTGCTGCATTGCGACGCATCTTCAAGCTCTGCGACAAAGACAGAGACGGTGGATTAAACGACAAAGAACTAAATGACTTCCAGTATACATGCTTTAATGTACATTTGCAACCAAAGGAACTAGAAGGAGTGAAAAAAGTTGTGCAAGAAAGCAGACCTAAGGGCGGCTTGAACCGTGATGGGTCTCTTTCTACCGAAGGATTCGTCTTTCTCCACACTCTTTTCGTGCAAAAGGGGCGTTTGGAGACTACATGGATTGTTTTGCGAAAATTTGGTTACGATGACGAAATGAGGTTGTCACTAAATGCCAGCGACAAACTAAGCGTCGCTGAGGACCAGAGCGTCGAGATTAGTGCGGAAGGTAGAATGTTTTTGGAAGATGTTTTTGCGGCCGCCGACAAAGACACAGATGGGATGCTTTCCCCAAGTGAGCTTGAGAGCGTGTTCGCTGATTGTCCAGAGGGGGCTTTTTATTCGAAGGAGAAAAGGAAGGGAGAACGGCTTGTCACAAGCGGTGACATTGGTAAGGAGGGATACATGTCTTTGGATGGTTTTATGGCCAGGTGGGCGATGTATGTGCTGGAAACGCCGAATGACGCGATGCTCACGTTTCTATACTTAGGGTATTCGGATGCATTGCCAAAGGGTTTTCGGGTCACGAAGACGAGAAAACGTGACCGTTACGCGAAATCGGTAAGCCGCGAAGTTATCCATGTTGCAGTCCTAGGTCCCGAGGGTGGTTTAAAGACGGACATTGTGAGAGGCTTGGTAGACCTATCAACAACTAGGTCCGATGCTCCCAATGTGTGCAGCGCGGCGGAAATTGAATCGGAATCGGAAAAGAAGACGCTCGTGATGCGTCATGTTCCAGAAGCAGACATGGACAGCTTGTTTGGTTCAAGGAGCCAGCTAGAGAAAATTGACGTGATGTGCCTTGTATTTGACGCATCATCCGAACCATCGTATGAGAAAGCTCGTCTAATCTGGCACATACTGGAGACGAAAAAGCCAGCAATTCGAATGCCAGTTGTGTTCGTGGCATCAGTGAGTGGAGTAGAGAATGAAAGCGTGACGCTCGGCGCAGCAGATGCGTTTTGCTCGGAGAAATCTTTACCGCCCCCAGTGCGTGTTGCTATAGATGATGGAGAGTACGGAAACCTATATGAGGATTTAATGGGCGTGGCGCGGTATCCACAAGTGGCATGCCCAGATTATTATGGATCAGGTGAAGGGCCGTCCACTGGATCTACAGTAGCGAAGGTGCTTGTGGGTACTATTGCTGTGGGAGCCCTCGCCTACGGTGCAAAGCGGCTGTACGATTATTACTCTGCGCCGTCCTCTTCCTAGATAGAAGAGCTGCCTTTTTGCTCAACGGCGAAGCTGCAGGCATTCATGGTATGAGGTATTACACTGGTACTTCTGTGGCACACAAATAATTGCCCACGGGTGGAGTTGACGGTTGGAATTGGCGTTTGGGGTTATTGAGAAGCAAAGCGTGTGGTATGTTGCGCGAGAAGGGGTCTAAGCAGAACAGCGCGAATGTGTGCTTGTAAATGGACAATGGATAATTTTGTTTTTTCTTGGCCAGCAAGGTCAAGTCGCATGGTCTGCGTAACACCCGTTTTGTGCACTTCACGTGTAGAGTGGCCCTTGTCACTTGTGATGGTTCTTCCACATCCTGCATCTTTCATAAACTCATCCGTAGCCACATTTCGCCCCGCCTCTCGCCACCTCTTGCATCCCCGGCGAGGTGGCTGGCCTTAAGCTTGCTATCTAGTTTTGTTGTTCGCGAGGATGCGGCCTGTTGCGAAATTCTCTATCTGTGTCGGAGCTTGTTCTTGTTATCTTTTCTTTTACCTCCCGCCTGTAACGTCGCGGCTCTCTGAATAGTCACTATGTCGGAACCCGCACAGTGTGCCACCCTGGCTTGCGATGCCGTCGGTTTGCTAATCACTGTCCTCCAACTCGGGCAGTTTCTCCCGCAACACTATGAGATGGCTGTCGACAAGTCTGTCGTAGGTGTTTCGCCGTGGCTCCTTTTCTTCAGTAGTCTTTACACATATCTTGCTGCCCTCGACATCATTCTTATTGGCGCGGGCGATGCCTTCACGTGCGGTGAAGGTGCGTATCGCTGCTTCATGGAAGATCAGCCGCTTTTGCAAATGTGCGGTTCGGCTTTCTTATCTATCTCTATGTGGTATTGGTTTCTCAAGTACCACCACCAGGAAGCGGATGAGGTTGATGAAGGCGAGCAAAGCCTAATGGGTACCTTTTCTTATGGAAGATTGACGGCCAGAAATTTCTTTGATTTGTTCTTAGGCTGCGCCACCGCGTTTTCAGTGGTTGCCTGTGTGCTGGTCATAATTTTTGGCGCGGGAAGCAAGCCTGTGCTTTCGTATGCGCACCTGTGTGGGATGATTGCGGCCGTTCTCAATGCACTGATGTGGCTGCCGCAAATTGCCGTGACATATCGGTACGGGCATAAGGGCGCATTGAGTTTGGGTTGGGTCTTGGCCTCCGTAGTTATGGATGTGGCTTATTCGGTGTACTTGGGGACGATGGGCATGCACTGGTCAGTGTGGGCGAACAATGTGCCGGATGGCGTCCAGACTGGTATTTTGCTCATAATGCTACTGCGATTTGAGTACCGTGACAGGCAAATGGGGGTCGACGACTATGGACACCTGAAAGGAATCATGGAGGAAGACCTTGGGGAGCATTCCGCTCTTGTACAGAAGGGAGAGCAAGGGATGAAGAGAATAGGCTGATGCCTTTTGACAGGCGACGCAGAAGATCTCAGCCGGACTACGACTCATGAAGGGCGTGAAGGAGCTAGCCGGTAAGGTGCGACAGATGATTTCTCTGATTAGTCCTTACACAGGCTGACTAAGCGGCAGAAAATCAAAGAGGGACTAGCCTGGGTTTCTTTGAAGTGTTCGACATCAGAAGACTAGTAGCACCCTTCTGCTCTAAAGACAATGGATACCAGTCAATTCTGACGCTATGCTGCTGGTGTCATGAAAGTATTCACATACACATCGACTTCCTCCGTCCGTCGGCGTCTTTCAGGGTTGGAAGGGCGTAACGCGTAACATTGACGACCATTTCACGCGACCTCACGATCGTCAGGAAGTTCGAGATGAACTTAGATGCGTGCTTGTCGAGCAAGCGCAGCAGTAGGGCTTGTGGCACGTAAAGTTCTGAGTACTGGGTGCATACTCTGTCACATGTCTACGGATGTATATACAAGAAACAAGAATGCATTGGAGCTGCTTATCTCGTGCTTTTCAGATGTCGTAGGGGCACTGCGTGAGAGGTTGTCGTGGCCACACCTTGGAGAAGTGCGTCGAAAAATAGCAAAGTAATTTTTTCTGAGTGGTTGCTACGAGTGGCTTTTTGAACTGGTGCGCACGGCTTCTGGAGCTGAGTCGTGATGGGAGTGATGTAAGGTTTGGCTGTCTTGCTCTGGCTGCCGGTAAAATCTCGAAGAATCATGGCCGTTGCAGTTCCATACTCAGCCAGAACAGAAGTGAGTTTCAACTCTTTTTGCAAACTACGTTGTCTGAACTTACATCGCCCCCCCACCATGCACTGCGGACGAAATTGTAGAGGCGTGGGGGGTTCCAAGATAGAACTTTGAATAGTGGGTTGGTAGCGCTGCTACAGTTTCTTCTCGTTTAAATGGTACCGAATCCGTTTGAACGGAATAGGGTAGATTAGACAGAAGAGATGGGCAGATGAGTCCGGAAGTGTGCGGGAAGTAAAATGTAAAGAATGAGAAAAGATATTCCTGCCTGTAAACGTCCACCGGAGGCTGTAGCGCCAGTCTAGAAGCCGTGTTCAATTACGAGTTTAAGCTTGCTCGATTTCCGATAGCGACAAAAATCGCTTGATGATTCTGTACATGTTGCGGTTCTTTATCTCAGCGGACATCTGAAGGTCATCCGTACACAAACTTTGAGTGCTTGATTGTATTCCGCAACCATTCTAGTCTCGTGCGTGTGGCCATACAATCAGAGCGTCAAGAACTAACTCTAAAGTTAGCTACTAGGATTACGAGTGACCCTGTAAAGTACACAGAAAGTACTACTCAGCTATCACCTCGAGTCTCCATGCTCATCACCGCTCAGCGACGGATTGGGAAGTAAAGCTCTGGGGAAAGTTTGGATTTCGTGCAATCAGTGTACACCTGGCGTGACACTGAAAGACGGTCCCATAAAACTGTATCACGAGAGCATACTACCTGCTGTGGTTTGATGTCCGTGTAATGTCCGATGAGGGCGTCTTCTCCAACGAGATTGCGTGAGATGGTGATTCTACATTTCATTACTTTTGTATCCAAACCTGATTATGACCCCGCTGCCCCATTTTCGATACTGAAGACCTGATTATGAGCAGTACAGAAGCGAACGAATCAAGTACCAGATCGGACAGACAACTCTCATGGGCCTTTTGCGCCTGCCTGTTAAGTGAGTACAATGCGAAAACGATTGCAAGCCCTCGTGGTCATTCTGCATTCTGTGGTCCTCAATCACATTCAATTCTCTTCCAGGTCGTTTAAGTAATCTGAGCGACTTTATTTTCATCGCTGCGTATCGATTATGAAGTCGATTCAGCTATTCATCTGTGAGTAGTACTCGTTTTGTACGTCGATCTCGACGACCATCGATCCGCATACGTTCCTATACATGGGTTTCATTTGCGAGGGCCTCCGCGAAGGCAAAAGGGGACGCTCATACGACGATTTGAAACGTATCGGTCAGTTGATCAAGATTTGGCAATATTGAGCTTTATGTGTCTGGAATGGGCGATTTTCTATCTGCAAGGCGAATATGTAATGCATTCTTCGCAGTCGATATGTGAGGTGGATATTTAGTTCATGTATTTCTTTGGAATTTTTTCTCAGCTGACTATCAATCAGTGAGGTGGATGTGGGAAACTGTAGTGAAAGAGATACCTATAGAAAAGAGAAAGAGAGAACGGTGTTGTCACTCTGTTAGAACCCATCACTGAATAGAATCTGAGTCAAGACCAGGAACCTAGATGGGCTTAGATGGGTACGACAATCTCAGATAGCCTGGGAAGCTCTTGTTGTATCGAGCATTATACGACCACGTCTACTTAGCTTCTTTCCCGAAAAGACAGACACGACTTACGTACCGGTTGTTGTCATCTCAGCAATTAGCCATCTCCAAGCAATACCAAATGCTCCGATTGATGGCTGTTTGGAATCGAATGTAATTGGTTGTACCAATATTCGAGGGTACAACAAAAGACACGGCGGAGGAATAAATCGTGAGGAAGGGAATATTTTGCGTTTGGCGTGTAGTTTACCGCTTGTTTGTCTTACCGAGCGCTGTGATCAGCTCTACACATACTCATCAAACTATATGTAAGCTTTTCCATTCATCACAGCAACCACTTCTACGATCGGCTTGCTCGTTTGGTTGTGCCCTGTTTGTCTTTCGGCAGTGTCGAGGTTGCGTTTCCGTCCGCACCAACTGCCGTCACCCGCTGGCTGCCCTCGGTTTATTAATAGGGCTGAGGCGTTTGGATATGGTAGAGTAGAGTTGCTATTGCTGCGGAAGTTCTCGTTAATGCAAGACTGGAGATACCAAATCTCAAAATGCTGGTAGGTGCTTAAATATAATTTGTAGGGGGTCCTTCGATGGAGGCATTGGTACGGTCTTTCTGGTTCGATAGGGTAGTCTGCTTATGTGATCTAACGACAAGCGGCAGTGCAGTCGTCCAGTTACGAACTCCCTGGCTCCAGCATAATCTAATTCTACTTTTACTGCCGTGAACTAATGAGTATTTTCAAGGGAATTGCCCGTTCCGAGACTACCGCATCTCAAGCTCAAATCTTAGTAAACGTCTATTTACAAATCAACTCCGCCAAATATAGCCTTAAGCGATCGGAAGCGGCGCACGAAAAATGAAGTACCGCCTGGTGAGAATATTTCTACAGTACATGGTAAGTAAACAAATCACAAAAAATCTACAGCAAATCTCGACTACCGAATTAGCTTGAAGGTATATTGGGTGGCATGGATATCCTCGAGCTATCACGGAGCAGGAAGAGCCGATAAAGGCTCCACATGCTTGAAGTCGTCTGGCAATACCTTGCTGATGTACGGATGGATTAGTCTGTAGGTCGACCGAATCGTGACATCAGCTACACCTGTGACTTTCGCAATCTCTTTCGGAGTCCGTTTGTGCTTTTCTGCGCTGAGTTGAGTAACAACGTAAATCGATGCCGCGGCCACCGTCGTATACGTCTTTCCATGTACGCCTTCCTGCTTTTGCATCTCATTTGCGACGGCATCGGCGGCATTTATAATGTCACGCGGCAAATCCAGGATATTACAAAATCTTGACACAAAGTCATCGGTCCCGCGGACATAGGCAGTCTTAGCCCCGTCCAGCACCAACTCCATCTTCTTGACTGTAGCTCCGACAGCTTTCTTCGGCACGCGAGTAACGCCACAAATTTCCTTGAAAGACCGGGCTGCACGCTCGTTTCGACACGCGATGAACAAACTAGAGGCAATGATCTCGTTTATCTCTTCCTCTCGCAATGCGCGCGACCGCACAAATGTACTCGGGTCCGTTGTCGACTTTTTCAGGGTAAGGTGATCTTGATATTGCTTGAAGAGCTCCTTTGCACGTTTCGACATTGACCCAGTCAAGGATAGTCGCTCGCAAAACCGGTCGATGCGTCCCATCACACTAATCATCACTTTATCTGATGCAGAGGTAGAGTTTCTCTGCTGGGCGCGGTTCAATGCAATGTTTAGCGCACCTCCTCCGCGGCCACCAGTGCCTATGCTCGTGCCCTGTTCACCGTCCAGAAGAGGGTTTGCAGCGGGCCCCGCGCGGTTGGGGTCGTCACCCTCCTCTGCTGTGAAAGTGCGCCACTCCGTACCAAGATCTAATAGGCGTTCATTAATAACAAGACCACAACAGCGGCAATCAGCTGTACCCTGGCTCCAGTTCTCAACGATATCTTCTGCGCCGCATTCAGGGCATTCTGTAGGCATCTCACGCTCCATAGTAGGGGCCAAGCTCGGCAAGACGCGTTTGTTGACGGTAGACATGTTAGTGTCTCGGAGTTGGGCAAGCAGTGAGACCAGAAGATGGGCTATCGGAGGAAAAGTTAGTCTGCAGTTCGAAAAGTTTGCGGAGATGAAAAGTATGCCGGAAGAAGGAGTGCAACCAACAATTGAAAAGGTGACAAGCGAACGCTACGGTCAAACTGTGTTTCAGTTGTTCTTGACACTTGGATTAAAAAGGTACAGTGTGGACTGAGTTCTCTCCAAAGTCGATGCGGACGAACGAAGGGTCTTTCGGACACTTCACTTGATTTACGCTCTACGAAATTGTTCTACCAAGAATCAACAAAGCTACATAAACAATACCGAAAATCATAAGCAAACTTTCAATTGCAGAATTCTTACACACAGTAGTGGTGGGATTTCGCAGCGCCAATTCTGCAAAATATATTTCCAGAAATCTGCACCACGTGAGACATCTGCACAGCGATGAGCAAAATTCTACAATATGGTTGTTTCGATAATTGCTGAAAAGTGAGCTGTTCCAAAATAACCGCCTGCAATTCCTCAGTGTAGGAAAATGCTACTTTCGTGATAGAATTCATCACACACCATCATACCCTCCGCAAATGTATCTAGAAACCAAATGATGACGACATGTCATCGTTCACGATGAACACTCGTTTTTCGAAGGTGAACTCTCACGGAGAATTAATATCGGAGTCCCGACACTTCTGAGGAGCGAACCTTTGCTTATTGTTTCGATGAAGCTATTTTCGGGTCTCAGTTCTCTGAAAGACCGTTCACTTCAGATGGCGCGGCGGAAAAGTCGACACGGTGTAGCTGGGACCAGTAAGAAATGCAGGTTACACGCTCTGAGATAGAGGACCATGAAGGTAGCCAAGGACCTTCCCAAGCGTCGTGCATATAAAGCCATACTTCTGCAGAGTGATGCTGATGCAAGTCCTAGTTGCATCGTTCACCTACAACGCCAAATTGGATACAACTAAATATATACTGCCTGTGAGACTGCAACCGTCATCATCCACATGCCCGAAAAGGGGTACACCACTATCAGATTCCAAATCATGACAGGCCAGTCTAGCTCCGCTCTACAAAATGTTCATAAGAGTTGTACGATTTGTATATAGTACTAGCCTATAGAACCGTTCGAGTGATGGAAGGAACCTCAAATCGTCTAACGGTGAGGTGTAGGCCGGTAACTACGTCGATGAGCCCTATACAGAGCTCAATAGTCCCGGATTGTCAAGGTTCGTATTACTATCAATCGGTGTGCAAACCTTCTTTTCAAAGCGGTGCGCAAACGAAAACTAGAATAAATGCGATACGACCTGGCGACCTACCGGATGGAATTGTTCAATCCCAATTGAGGTCCACGTCTGTGTTTCTGGAAACGGATGTGGACGTCCACCGGGTGCAGTAACTTAACAAACCTTCCGCCCATACTGCTCATTATGGAGTGCCATGGAATACTCACTTCCGTGGCATTTCGAAACGTGGAGTTCGTGTAGTACGGGTTTTTTTTCTCGCATGGGCGCCGGCTCCCAAAAGAAAATAATTTGAACTGCCACGTCCAGCAATTGCCTGCATCCACTACACACAGATCATTTTCTAGTAAAACATCCAGTTTGTACTGCAAATTGTGCAGTACACTGCAGTTTCGCACCTCACCTTACGTACCCCAATGTCACATTATGACCTATAGCCTGCCTCACGTCGATAGGCTTACCTTGGACGGATCATACTCTTGATTGCCTTCAAACGGATTTTGGACCACTGCACTGAAGACTGCTACGCGCAATATGCGCCATTTATGGCTCTAGGAAACTGAGTATTATGATCGGAGATGTTCGGGTGCACTCGCTCACCCAGAATCTTACCGACGTTATTTGGCACGAGATGATGTGAAAAACTCTGCAATCATGTCTTGGAAAGTATTGTAAACATAGTGCAACTCAAAGAAGGACAAATGCGGAATCCGTGTAACGCGTGGCACGTTGTACGCGTGCTGCTGGACAGCGTCAGTTTAGTGCGTGCCGAACATAAGACGTTTAACTTCATCGCGAGGCTCAAACGTAGTGGTTCTGTCCTTCTAGGTGCATTCGTGTAATAGAACCTGCTTTGTGCATCGCACGGTCACTAGTTAACAATGCGCGCGGGAATTCATACACCTGGCACAACGTAGTTTGTGCCGAAGTGTGGCGAATTGCAGCGCAGAGCTGAGGTATACAGTCGAGTCGGCATCCTTTCATACGAAACAACTTTCTTCCTACGCTGTATGGCCACCTACCCTTAGAAGCAAGTGGAAAGTACAGATGCCAACACTTCACTCCACCCCTGCCGTAGCCGTGGTACAGTTGAATCATGCAGAACGGGAGGCATATACATCTTGTGCTGAACAGGTCTGACACGTATCACACGAAGCGTAGAAACAAAGCGAACCTCGAGTCGACGTCAGAGAGAGGTTGTACATGTGTATTTCGTGGTGTTGAAAAGTAAGTACTATTGAAGATCGGTGGGGTGTCACTAGTGACAGGGGCTGAGATCTGCATATGTGAAAACATATGGGCAGATGGATGTTGTTGTTTAGATTAAATCTCGCACATCCATCTGCTCATGTGTTTTCACATGTGTAGATCTTAGGCCCTGTTACTAGTGACACCCCTCTAGTCTGAATTCTCATTACTTCCCAAACCTCTTTGTCCTGCTGTACCGGCCCCAAAATCGCCCACTTTTCTGGGCGACCTTTCTTGCGGCTGAGCCGAAGTCTTTCTCATCGGCCACAGTGTGGCTTGCTCGCCGGAACCGGTTCTGGAACTGGCCCATGGGGGTTAAGTTTGTTTTACTTCGCGCTATTCAGCCACTTCTTCGTGTAGCCACCTAATCTTCCTCACTAGTTGTCAGAACGGCAATCACATTCTTGGGGTCATCGCAGTCGAAACCATCATTTCTAGGACTGATCTACCCCGTCCTCCGACTCCCGTCCGCGTCCGAGTCTGCAAATCTAACCACGTCCGCGGCGTCCCGACTGTCCGACTCCTCACCTCTTTCATTCCTACGACTAACACGGGCCATCTCACTGGCCGGGAACTGCGGTAGCCCTCTGAGTGCGGAGAACACCTGGTTTGGCACACCTTGCCCTTCCCGCGTGAAGCACGTATGGTACCGTACCGTAAACTCATCTGCAATGCGGTCCTCATATCCAGCCACAGCGTGCGTGAGATGCCCATGTCCGAAGAACATAGAGTCGAGCGGCACAATGATCTTCTTCATCTTGAGCAACCTCGCTGCTGCCACTTAATCGCTCTCCTCTCCGTACGCAAACACGTATGACTAGTCACACATACATAGCGGGAAGCCCACTGCGCCGCTGACGATTGCGAAAAATCCCAGCGTCTCCGCTTTCAATGACTCGTCAAAGTCGTGGTGCGGCGCTTGCCGCGGGCAGTCTTTCCCAGTAGCCAAAAACCGACCCCCCGTCTCAGGTATGAACAGCATCGTCCCAGATATCTTCCTCAGACCGATGTAGGTAGCAAGCTGACCCACCCACGCGTCTGGCTGCGCACGCCTTCGCAAAGCATGCACCCAATCCCCACTCGGTTCGCAGGTTTCCATCACCAAGCTCCGTGTACTTGAGTAGGCGGCGATTCCCACCTCCCGGTTTGCCGCGTCCCCCTTGTCCCCCACCTTGTTGACAATCGGGTTCCCCCAGGTCTCATTCGGCCACAGTCTCAGTGCATTCTCCTCGTTCAATGCGCTCACAATGAACGAAAACAACTTTTTAACGGGCGAAAGCTTCCACTTGGGCGTCAACATCAGCGGCTCGAGGCTTCCGAGCGGAATGCCGCAGGAATCAGCAAAATTCTCAACGCACGTGTAGCCGAGGTGCTGAAGCTCACCTTGTCGCCTTTCAAAGTAGGCATATCCTCTGCCATAGTCGTCACTCCCGTCTGCTATGCTCCTCCAGAAGTGTGGCTGAGGCCGGTTGCGCTTCCAGATGTCCGGACCCACATCGATACCCTCAAGCTCGGTAAAGTACACGTAGCTCCCCATGGAGAACTAAAGCCGATGCATGGCTACGACGTCCTTCACGGAGAGGTACAAGTGCGCCCGGTGCTCAATGGGTATGTGGATGGGAAGCAGCCAGAGCATGGGGCGCGGGTCTCTCGCCATCCAAAGCCGCAACTCCTCTTCTTCGTGATCTGGCGGGCCGACGTATGCTAGATTTTCACAAGTGCCGGGTTTTTCTTCAAAGACCACGCTCTTTTCCGCAGTGCCAACCAGCAGCTGGTCCGGAACCTTGTCGTCGAACAACTGCGGGGCACCTTCACGTTGGCCCGTGTTGTTCTTGGCCGCCTTGGTCTTCTCAGCCACCCCATGACTCGATTGCTCCACTGCCCTTTTCACTCCACCAGACTTCCCCCACTGCACAATCTCCACATGCCTAGGCGTTCACCGTGACGAGGGTACAGCGGTTATCTCCCTTGCAAGCGCTTTTGTCGCGGGCATCACTCTCGGGGCCTTCCGCGCACGGGCTGCAGGCTCTAGCGCAGTCGCATGGGAGGCACGAATACGCAGGGCAGAGCGGCGTGTAGAAGGTACAGCAGCTGCGGTCGTCACGCGAGCCGGGGCGGCGTGCTTGCTGAGCCCGGGAGCAAGTGCTCAGTTACCTTATTTGCGAAGCGCGTCGTACGCACCTTGTTGCGCTTCTCCAGATCTTCTGCAGAGTCGTTGTCTCTCTTCGAGAAGAGGCGCATCTAGTTCAGGTAGAGCCCTTTGACGGAAACTCTGAGCAGTTTCGATAGAGCAATCTCAGTCTCTAGAAAGTCGTCCCAAATGAGGCATTTCTCCTATCCATACCTCTCCAACAAGTCTAGGCAGGCTTGGAAAAGCTGGCGCGCGCACGCGTAGAAATCCTCAGATTCAAACTTTCCGTCGCGGTCCGCGTGGCTGATGAACCACGACGCAGATATCATGAACAGAGCTACGTCCTGAGTGCTCTCTGGCCACAGAGGCTGGTCATCGAGGTGAGTGATGCCGAGCTACTTAGAGGTCGAGGTGTCGAAGGTTAGGTCGCGCAGGACCTTCACGAGGCCTCGGTTTCGGAGAAAAAACTTAGCTATCCGTACCTAGCGGCGGTAGGCAGACAGGCCGGTTGTTCAGAGCAGAATGGCCTTCGTCATTGCTTCCCCAGCTCACTACTGACTCAACGCGAGTGGACCCATGTCGTTCTCCACGGCCAGAGCCACCATAAAGTGGATGACACTCATGAGGTAGCGGAAGAACGGTTTGTCGATGCGGACCAGTCCGGCGGAGTTGTCCTGCTGCGACGCGTCGGACAGTATTTCCGTATCCGTCATATCCCGTCCATCCTGTCGGCGAATAAGAAGCTCGCCGGTGGCGCTCGCGAGCCTATGCCGTGCCGTCTTTGTCCTCGTTCAGGGCAAGGACAGCTTGCCGCTGATGAAGACCGTTCACTATAGCACACTTCATACCTTCGGGCAACATCGTTTCGTCCTCGATGGTCTCCCCGGCGACATCCCGTAGCGAGGGATTGTGGCACCGTCGCACTGTGACCGACGTGACGCCAAGGTCGTACTTGTAGCCGCGCTCAACCATGCTGGCTTGGAGGCCGTCGACGGTTGCGTCCGTGCTTTTACGAAGAACGTGCGGCGACCTTTTGATTTGCACAGTATTTACGTAGACCTCGGTGAACTCGTACTCGACCTTTGAGAAATTCTGACACGACACCGCATGCTCCTCGACCTCCACGGCAAGCACATTGGAGTCGTCGCCATCCGAACTCTTTGGTGCTGGAAAGCGGGCGGACGAATGGCGCGCCTGGCCTGAGGCGTCACGGCGCTGGAGGTTGCGTGGTAGCGACTGCCATGAAGAGGGCTGCACGCCCGCTTCGGCCTGGAACTCCTCTCCTGTCGCCGCTGGCTGCGATTCCGGCTCCGATTGTACCCCCAGCTGCGACTCCGTGGCAAACGTGAGAGAGTCGCGGGTAGAGGTCGTGATGGGAAGCTTTCCGGTCATGTCGGAAGTACGCCACTTGCGAGAAAGGATCAACGATGGGAATGAAGGAGGAGGGATTTTTTGATTTGAAAGCGGGGAAGACGAGAAAGGATCCGTGTGCGGGGGTGGGTGCACGGGTGACAGGAGAGAATGGAAAGATTGAAACAAAAAAGTGGTAGCGCGGGAGGGGGTACGGATACGATGGCCAGGAAAGGTTGAACGGGCATGGATGGCGGCAATTACCGTCGCGCACAAAAAGTAGCAATTCTGAGCACACCGCAATAGCTGCATTTCACGTTTGCAACATATGTAATTTATAAGATTGGTAGGGTGTCACTAGTGATAGGGATTGAGATATGCATATATGAAATTACATGGGCAGATGGATGTTGGTTTTCAGATAAAAGTTCGCACATCCACGTGCTCATGTGTTTCCACATGTGTAGATCTCAGCCCCGTCACTAGGGACACCCCCCCGTACCCTAAATAATGTTTTTAATAGTCCAAGGTTCGTGAAGGAGGCGCCACCGTTCGTAACTGCTATTACGGAACAGAAACGTGAGCGTGTGGGTGTATGTCATGTTCCTGAACGCTGCAGTCTCTGTCCGTAATACAAATGGCGCACACCTGCTCCCATAGCACGACACCTTACACGCTCTTGATATCGATTTATCGATGCCGTCTCCCCTGCTTTCCTTGCTTCGTTCTCATCTCTTTTCCATGTATCTCGATCCTCGTGAATTCCCTTGCTGCGCTTGCGACACTCTGCTCCCCCCTCCTTGCATCCACATCATTCTTAGGCTTCTTTCCCTCAATCGTTCCTCACCGTACTGTAACCATGGCGACGACTGAACTCAGCTGGCCCGGGACAACCGGCGTGTGTTTGCCTGCTTTCATTGCCGTTCTCTCCTCATCCGAGGTAAACGTGAAGTTTGACGTCACGAAGTTCCACATGTCGGCCTTCCGGCATTTTTTCATTGGGGCAGACGATGAGGCCTCAGTGGCGACCAAGAAAGTTGCCGCAGTGAAGAGCAAGCAGCGCAAGCATGGCGACAACTTCCGCGCTTCTATCAAGAGCGATGACCCGGTCTGTCGCGAGCTGGGCAGCGAGCAGATGAAACAGATAGTGCGCGCAGCGCTGTCAATCGTGTTACTGACCCTAAAAGGCAATAGGATTGGGGAGATCGCGGATGTGGCCCTGAGGCAGAAGAACTATGGGGTGTACCTTATTGTTGGCACCGAGTCCATTCCTTATAAGGTCAGCAAGGTTCAGCAAATAGTTCTGCCAGGAACCTTTTCTGTTGGCCGCCCCAGAACCTTCGAGGTTCTGATGTTCTTCAACGCGATGAACGTATGCCACTCGAAGCGCGGCAGCAAACGTATATTCGCTTTGAAAAAGATGAGTAAAAGCGGAAATCGTCTCGCGTTTGCTGTGCAGCTGCCAACTCCGGAGTGGATGAAGCTAGCGACGGCAGTGCGAGTTTCAGAGTGCGAGGCGTTAGTCGGATCCCAACTTATGTTTCGTCCCCGCATTCAGCACTTTGTGGCTTTCAAGTCACGCGCTGATGACTTTGCAACGATCACGCAGGAGACCACGCTGCAAGGAATTGGGTAGCAAGTGTGGAGGAGAGTACGAGCAGTACGGTAGCCTGGGGCCGACCTGCTGAGAAGGGTATGACAGTGCGGTCGGTTACCAGCCTGTTCCTGTCGAGCTTACAAGCCATCGTTACAAACGAAACTTTGTATGATGTCAAGCAATGCAGCCACTGTCTGTATCTGGACTGTTTCGAGTCGCGCGATGACTACGTGCCAAGGGTCTTTGCCGACTTGAGCGAGGATACCCGGGAGTCCTTGAGGCCTCAACGTGAAGCGCCTGAAGATCATGGTGCCTGCTCAGAGGTTATCGAGGTGGACTCGGAGCTGTCGGATGCTGATGCGAAAGACACAACACCGCGTCGCCGTCGGCGGGTGACGCTGTCGAGCACCATGCCCAGTGTGGGACTATCTACGCAGCCTCCTCGTTCTTTGTCTTCCTGGCTGAAAGAGGAGATGGAGCTCGAACTCGAGGGTACCAACAACGGAGTGGGGGATGCGGTGGCACATAGTCATACGGGGCAGGGTAGTGAGGCTTTCCTGTCCCCTCTCAACCCACTAGTGCTGGAGCCGAGCGACCCCCTTCTTGAAGCACCAGAACGAGCCAATCGTATTGGCCCGTCTCTACAACCGCAGGAGGTGTCAGAAGAGTCGCTCCTCGAGGAAAACCCACCGACGGACCTTCTCGCGGAGTTGCTCGGCGTGATGAAGTCGGACCACCGTGTCCACTGCTGCACTTTCCACGAACTCCTCAATCATCACGCTGACGAATCGCGTTAGTGCCTGGAGGGTACAGTTCAGCTGCTGTTGACGGACCCTCCGGTCAACATCAGAAGCGAGCGGGGTGCGGACTACTCTGCCCATGATGTCTTCACCCACAAGGATATGGACGCCTCCATCCAAATATCCGACACACTATTTGCTAAAACACGCGACGGAATCTTTTTCTGTAGTGCTCTACAGTTCGGCTTGTGTCTCTCGCGCCTCAAGCGTTACATCCAAGAGGTTTACGACGACAGGAGTGACGGGGCCAGGGCGTTGAGGGAAAGGCGGCAGAAGAAATTCTCGTTGTACGTGGAGGACGAGCCGATGGTCCACGTCCGAGCTTGAGGTCACTACACGCAACCCCAGGATATAAAAGGATGTGGCCACGCCTCAGTCACGCAATGGGCTGTTTACTTTTGGCGGAGCAATGTGCCGCTTGATGTACAGTTCGCTCAGGTATGCTACCAAAGCAACGGGTATGTCCAGTATTCGCACGCAGCCTGGACGAACTGTATGGATGGAATCCAGCGGTTGGAGCCCGGAGAGGTGGAGAGAAGAGCTGACGAGGGGAGTCGCATGAAGATACTTCGACCTGAGTAGAAGGACATCAAGCACATGAGCGAGCTGGTGTTGCAGTATTGGACGCTGGGAGACCTTGTGGTGGACTTGTTCAGTGATACTTGCGCGACTGCAAAAGCATGCCTAGGGCTTCCGAGACATCGCCGTTTCGTGGGGTGCGACAAGGATGACGACTGCGTCAGTCACGCTCTACTGAGATTGGTTAAGGAGTTTTGCGAAAACGTTGTGATCACCGCGTGCGACATTGGTGGCTCTCCGCGGGCTGTATAAACAAACTTGAACACTACATGCCAGTTTGGGAGCGAGTTTCTGGTGCGCAGGCCACACTACAGGGGTTGAAAAGGACTTGGGCTCAGCCGCAAGAAAGGTCGCCCGAAAAGGTGGGCAATAACGGGGCCGCTTTAGCAGGAAAAAGAAGTTTGAGAAGCAATGAAAATTCGGACTAGGGCGGTGTGACTAGTGACAGGGGCTCGAACCTATACTTGTGAAAACACATGCGCAGGCGAATGTACGAAATTTAATCTGTAAAACGACATCCATCTACCCATGTATTTTCACACGTGTAGGTCTAATCACCTGTCACTAGTGACACACCCCTAGTCTGAGTTTTTGTTACTTTCTGGAATGCCCATTTCCAGGCCCTGGGCCTCTGCTTCCAGTTCTGCCGTTGACGCTTATGAGACTTCACACGTCGGAAGGCCCTCCCCGCGTGTGCATGACTTTACAAGGGCCACACTACCAGTGGTAGCTCCTAGATGGGACTTGTATTGCTCAGTTCACAACAACTGCGACGTAGTTTTCAAACTCGTTCTTCTCACCGAGCCTCTGTCTATCCTGTCCTGCCTATGAGGCAGGTCGACATCGATGGTTCTGCCGGCCAGAAGGACGAAAAGGGCTGTTCTGATGCGACGATCTAGCAATCGCACCCACAAGCAGCAGGAGGGAGAAGATGACGCCCCGGAAGCCCCTGTCGCCGTGATTGCACCGAGCCGCGAGGTCAATGCAGCTCAGGGCCACCCGCCACGCAGGTTAACGGGGGTTGTGCAGCCCAAGACAACGCCGGAGGCGTCCTTGTTTGGTCCAGAAGGTAAACAAGCCGGCGGTGCCATTGTTCTGGCCACTCACGGTGCTACTATAACACCGGTAGTTCCACCAGGGCGTGCTGCCAGCCAGACGCCTCCATGTCGTGCGTCTATTCAATCTGACTGCAGCTCGAGCACAGTCAGCTTCACCGTCCGAGCCTGAACTGCATCCGGTCCACGCGTCCACACGCTCAGCATTGCCGGCCATGTTCTGTCTCACATCCGCTTTGGGGTAGGGCAAACTCATCGTGGAACCCTGCGTCCTCCTGGTATACAGGTGGTGAAACCGTCTTCGTCACCATCTCCACCCATGCCGTTCCGGAGAAGGGTTGAGGTTTCCGCTGTAGCTAGCTCACAATCGATCTCGCGTGAGCAGATGGAAGAGCTAGAAACGATGCATGCTGAGCAAAAGAACAATGTCAGGGCGCTGGAGCAAGAGATGGTTGTGCTCAAGATAAGGGTCAACGACTACAAGGAGAAGGTACTTCAGGCTGATCGAGAGCTTCTTGAAGTGCGGGTGACGACGAAGGCAATGCTTTCAGAGTTCCTGCGACTACAAGCCGAATTCAAGGATGTGAAGCAGGAGAACGAGAGTCTATGTGTGGCTCGCGGGATTTCTGGTGGAATCCAGTAGACCACACCGCGTCACGGAACTGGACGTGTTGAAAGCCGCAAGCGTGTGACACAAGTGGGAGCAAAGTACATTCGCGTTACCAAAACCCTCGAGAAGAAGATTCTCGAATGGGTCCACCGCGAAACTATTGGGCTGGACCCAACAAGTTCTGTTCCAGTCGGGAACTGGGCGGGTCGCAGTGAGCCGTGCGTTGCAGAGGAGCTTTTCGCGGACGGCCCGGAGGGTGTCGTGCCGGCTCCACCGATTGTTCTTGCCTATCGTAAGGAGTACTATACACGCTCCTACTACGTTGAGGCGACGGGTTTGGTTGGAATAGTGCATGCAGAGCTTGGCACCGGGAACTGGTCATCCTTGGTTTTGGACGCCTAATCCCGCCGCGAGTGCGAGGAGGCTGTTTCAATAGACTATGCTCTATGTGCAAGGATGAGGCAGATAGTCTATGACGCGATGAGTGCGCGGAAGAGAAATGCTAGGGACAAGCTGTTCCGATGCCCTGGGTATTTCTTCTCGATGTCGCGGAAGTCCACGTCTGTATAGGACAGCGAGCGGACGGAGCGCTCATCTGAGGCACATGAAGCGCAGGTGAGGCTGATGGGTTCAGAAAGGGAGCAAGGGACTCCAGAGTTCTCATGGTGGCCACTCAGCAAGGCCGAAGATGTAGCATATGGTGATTGCTCTGACCCGAAGGAGGTGTGTGATCTTGACGAGGGTGACGTACTGTTTGGAAATTCTTTGTCGAGACATGTCCGTTCCGAGCTCCGAGGGTACCATGCTCAACAGAATGAGACGTTCGCGTGCGGGTTAATCATGGAACTCGCAAACCTGGACGCCTGGCTGGCAACAGTGGTATCCTGCCTGCAGCATGCTGACGGCTGTGGCGGCGAGCGCAAACGCATTTACGGCCTGGCCTTTTCCGAGTACCTGCCCTTGGCAACCTCCCAGATACTAAGCAGCGTTTGCAGCCTTTTATGCCGCCTTGATACGCAAGAGATGTCTCGGTATGGTGCGACTGTTCAGGGGGCCTCGTGTGAGTCGACGAATGAGGACATGGAACGCAATGGTAAAGAGGATGGCGAGGATTCGTTAGCATGCGTCCCTGGAGTAGCGACAAACGTGGTGAAGGTGGGTTCAGAGAACAAATTCTATGTCGCGGTACGAAAGATGTGGTTTTCGGACAACACCACCAGTATGCTTGGCGGTGTTGTCGACTGCTGTGTTACACGTGCAAGCTCAAGGGAGGGACGGTGTGACATTTGCAATGGCACATCTGGCCTTCCACTGATTCCCACCACATCCTTGGATTCTCTCCCGCTCGCTGTTGTTGGAGCAGAGGACGAGGAGCTGCCGACGCAGAGAAGAGAAAGAAGGACGGAAACCGTACTTGTATGTTCGTAGCTCACTAAACGGATCGTAGTTTTCTCGAGTGTTTAATTTTAGTGCAGAGAATGGCGTGTCCTTTCGAGGGGAGGGTTCTGGTACGACTGGCCGTGCATCAGGGTCTCTATAGAACCTGTTCATGTAGAAGCGATGGTAGAGCCAGTGAAGCTCAGGAATGGAAGAAGAGATGTGGAAATTTGACTGCACCACGTGAGCTGTCCTAGTGATAGTAGATGCCTTGCAGAGGCCAAACCAGGGAGAAGCAGGAGCTTGACGCCCTCGTCGCTGCATCTCTGGGAGCGGGATCGGGTGTTCTGTGCGATTTACATTCTCATCTGTAGACTACTGCATCCAAACGCATCGCAGAGTGTCACCAACAGTGTCAATTGATGGAATACAATCCATGTACCGAACGAAGTCACACTCGGAAGGTTGCATTGATTCACGGCCATGCATACGGAAGAGAGACAGAACCTGGGCCACCCATACAGTGTCTGTGTGTCCTTTGTCGTCAGCCGCCAGGAGCACGAAGCTGAATCGCTGCCATTTCGACGGGCCGAAGCTAGTATTTGCATAAACGCGCTCAATGTTATGTTTCTGCACTGGGTCCAGTCGATTGATAGTGAGGTCGGGATCATAGCCGTTGACGGAAGGAGAAAAGTTGTCAAGAATGTAACCACTTTTGTCGATAGTAATTTGAAGAGTATTACATGTGTGGACCGAATGCTGCTGGAGAAGCTTGGCGCGGACAAGGTCCAGCATCGCAGTGATACCCTGGTCATCAGGCTGGACAAGAAGGCCGATGCGGATGTCGGGAGCTTCTTCGCGTAGTGATTGGAGCATTGCAGCGGTGGGGCGGCCTTCTTTGCTGCCGACAAGCGGCATGGCGAGGGTTCGCAAGTAAGCAAGCTTGCGGAGATACATTCTGAAGCCTTCCCTGACAAGACACGCCCCTTGCCTATCCTTTAGATTCCTGTGCAGAGTTTTGAGGCGATGCGATTGGGAGACTGAGCCGAGCTGCCTTTGAACGTCAGCAAGGTTTTCGGAGTGCTGGATTCGGCGGACGGAGTTGTCCATGGCTGTTGCCATTCGCCCGGAGGTGAGGCGGTAGTCTTACTTGAATGCAGTGTGAGCGTGTTCGTAAACACCGTCATCTAGATGCTGTAGGCCTCCAAACTTGCGGATGTCATCTACAAGGTGGGTGAGGAGATGAAACTTGACGGTCTTGAACCTGGTGAGGTGGTAGTCCCCAAAGATGTGGACCATGGAGGCTTCAAACTTATTGATAAGTTCCTCCAGGTGGTTAACCTTGGCGAAGATCCAGTGCTTCTTTACTCCCTGTCTCGAGCTGAGTATTAAAATGTCTGAGTACTGAGCGCTAACAGATGCGAGGGGCGCGGAGTCAGCTTTATCGCAGTAACCGTCTATGATTCCTGCGATAATTGGAAAGAACATGTCAACGGACCTTTAGTGTTTGGCCTCCAGCATGCCACGGACTCCTTTATTTGTGTAGCGCCCGTTCATGCGACTAACTTTTTCGGAGGCGGAGAAGTCGACGTGTAGGCCGGGAACATAGAAGCTCCTCTCAATGGCAGCCAGAACCGTGTTGACTCCGCGAAGGAGAGCTGTGCGGATGATTCGGAACTGTTTCCGACTGTTGCCGACCGAAGCTTGCGCTGTGATTAGGACGGGGAAGTCGAGCGTAAGAAACATACAGGTCTTGCTTAGCTTGGAGATGCAGGGGTGGAAGTTGTGCAGCGGTTCGAAACCGGAAATGGAGTTCCTGCCGAGATGAGAATTGGACGAAAGCAGGGGGCATGTTTCCAGAAACGATGGCAGCCTCCGCAGAGAGGAGGCGGCGAGTGTTGGTCGCGCCTGTGCGACGGCAGCTCGTGCCTGAGTCGGCCTGCCCGGCAATGCATGAGCAGCGGGGTCGGCCTCGAGATCGGCCACCTTTCTGCGAAGAAGGAAGGTGGACTGCGTAGTGCGCGGCGGGAATGAGGCGGACGAAGTAAGTAGATTTGAAGGTACTTCGCAAAAATAGCAGGGTTCGCTGGTTTTTGTGCCTGATCGAGGCCGATGATGTCCATCCCCTCGCGTATGTCGCAACAGTAGCTGGTGAGGACTGGGTGAAAGTTCCAGAGATGATGGTAGGCATCTGAGCACGTGAAGCCTACTAGATCCCTTTCGTACAGAGGCGATAGCAGAGAGTGCAGGGCGGAGTGTAGTACAGAGGTTTTGGTGCCTGGTGCACGAGTAGTCGAAGAAGGTGGAAGGACGTCACAGTTCCTGTCGTCCACGGTGGGGAAGAGATGGACAGAAAGATAGCCAATGACGGCGTGCCGGGACAGTATGCAGCGTAGGCGGGAAGCGGCACCGAAGTTAAGGAGAGTGAGATGCACCGGATACGCAACAAGGGCGCCTTTCTTAAGTGTAGTGGCGGATTTATCCGTATAAATCTGTATGCAACCTACAAACGAGTTGGTCCCTGACGTCCCGGTGTCCCAAATGACACCCACGAGCTTGTTACCCGTGACTTCTTTGTTGAGGTCTTGACAAACTCGTCGGTGGATGTCAGTCTGTAGGGGATGCGCGAAGAGATGCGTGGCGCTCTGCGCGGGCTCACCACAAGGGCGGAAGTAGCAAGACTCTGTGTTAGCTTGCGCTACTTGCTTTCGCAGGATCTGGAGAGGGTCCCGAAAGTAGGCAGTTCCGGCGGACGTAGCGCTTTGGTCCAACACACGAGTTGCGGAGAAGCCCTGGTAGTGAAGCTTCTCCTTGACAACAGCGAGTGTGAGGGAGCAACACTCTTGTGAGGAGTAAATGCGGGCTCCAAAACGGACGAGAAAGAATTCCGGATCGCTGATGATAGAGGTGATCTCGTCGACCGTGCCAGGTTCGGCATTCTTCTCTACTTCGGCAAGAGAAACTGCCACAGATTGTATCAGGAGCTTGGTATCACTTGTGCTCGGTTCTGCATCAGGTTGACACAGGGATGGGAGCAAGGGAAGCAGAGGCACCGGGGCCTCATCAGAAAGGACGTTATCATTGTAGTAGACAGGAGGTTCTAGGGCGAGTGAACCTTGCGGAGGGGTAGGGACGAGCTCGGCCGGTCCGTGTGTTCGGAAGTGACCGTGTTGCTCGTGTCTGGAGAAGGAGTATGAGTCGGAAGACGAGGAGACATAGTGCCGGTATTTGCAGCGCATATTGAGGGCTGACAAGGATGGCTGCAAGGAGAAGGGGTGGCGGGAGGAGTGAGAGAACGGAGAGGTAGGGTGTTATACACGGGTGGGGCTTTCTTCTTCTTTTCACTAAGTACAAGACGGTGGGTCTGGTCGCGAGCACTCCCGTGGTCACGAAACCTAGTGCAGGTCTCGGGCACGCGGGAGTGGTCAAGGTAGAAGACGGGGCCTGCCACTCGACACACACGCACGCTATTGGCTGTGACGACGAGAGAACATCAAGCTTTCGCCGACGTGTACTAGAACGAGAGGTGGGAATCGAAAAGTATGGATACTGTAAAGCCTGTAATCGAAAGGTTTTCGAAAATTGCGTACTGTCTAGGGTGTTGTCATGTAGGGTATATTCAAGGCACGGCGGCGAGACTGCAAAACGCAAAAACCTGCCACAGGCCCTTTTTAAACCGCAGCGACACGGGACGCCACAACGCCAAATCTGCAAAGTTACCCTGCCATCAATAGAAAGTACTGAGCGACAGTTTTTCCTCGTGACGCGACGGCGTGTACAGATAAGCAGCGCGTATTCGAAACGGTATTCGCACGGTTGCGAAGGGTCTAAGCAGGTTGGAAGGCTTCTTTCAAGAGTGGTCATACGTGGGACGTGCGATGCGATGCGGGGAGTGCAGCCTGTCGGAGGTGGAGCGCGACGCAATGCGGGGAGTGCGAGCAGTTGGAGGTGGAGAGGTCGAGGCATGCTGGTGGTGGTAGAGTGTGGTGTACAAACCGGGAGGGAAGGCAGGCGGGACGGGTGGCGTCGTTCAAGAGTGACGAGGCGTTCGGTATTCGATGTAATTCTGGGAGTGCGAGCTGTTAGAGGTGGAGAGGTCGAGGCAGTGCTGGTGGTGGTGGAGTGCAGCGTACAAACTGGAAGGGAAGGCGGGCGGCGCAGGTCGCGTCGTTCGAGAGTGACGAGGCGTTCGGTATATGATGCGATGGAGGGGGTGCGGGTGGTGGTGAGGTGTGGTATACAAACTGGAAGAGATAGTGAGTGGGATGGAAGCCGTCTTTCAGAAGTGGCGAGGCCCCTCGTGGTCAATGCGATGCGGGGATTGTTGGCTGGTGGAAGTGGAGAGGGTGAAGGAGTTCGGATGAGGGTGGGACATGATGGTGAAAACGTAGATCTGTCCAAATCCCGTAGAATGGCCTTTCATGTAGCAGTACGGAAATGTAGTAGAATGCGACTGGAAGTTCACCGCGCTCAGCAAACGTTTGATTTAGTTTCATTAAGCACGCTGCGCAGCTGCACGTTTTGCAGTTCCGAGCGCAGTAAAACTGCGTTCGGGACCGCGAAAAGTGCCGTTGTTGAGCAGTAAAACTAGGAATGGAGTCCTACACATCGCAGTAAGCTGCGTAGTTTAACCTCATCCTGGCCTTCCACAGCTCGTAGTATGTCAGCTAGTACTACTGGACCCGGACGTCCACTGAGTGCAGTACGAGGCCTAGTTATACCCGTGGCTTACTACACATATTCCAATTCAGGGTCTACTATTAATAGACTCGGAAGTCCTCCTGGGGGACGTCCAAGCCTAGTAATATTAGATCCGGAAGTGCAAAATGTGTAGGCAACGACGGGTATTTCTAGGCCTCGTACTGCACTCAGTGGACGTCGGCATCCATTTCCGGAAACACAGACGACGTACAGCGTGACACAAAATTGCACCGTACCGCACAATTCGTAATACGATCTGGATTTTTTACTAGGAACTGAACTCCGAGTAGCAAATACGAACATTCACTAGACGCGGCAGTTCAGAGCGCAGGTTTTTTGGTAGTTGTTGTCGACGCGGAAAATAGCCATACTAGTCAAATCCCACGTTTCGGCATACCACGGAGGTCACCATTCCGTAGCACTCCAAACTTGATAGTATGGCTGGAAGGATTACTACACTACTGCACTCGTAGAAGGTCTGCATACAGTTCCAGAAACACAACCGAACTTGTGACCAGTTTTCATCAAGATTCGTTAGTCTCAGCGCTACTTCTGGTTTCGCTACATCAAAAGCTGTTTTGAAACTGCCCAGACCTATTGCGGGGCACTGCTGCTCCAGAACGACAGGATGGCGAATGCTCACTGCCTATGGCGCTGCTCTAAAGTACACATCATCCATCAATCTCGCACCCCATCTTCAAAATCGAACCCTTAAACAACTCAAGTCATTCTCTTTTGCCTGCTGTCCAGACATATCTGCGTTCTGGCCCTTTGCTTCTCCATTGCACCATCTGGTTCCGATGTGGGTATCGAAATCTCTCCATAGGGTAATGGAAAGTGGTCAGGGATGGGGGTGACGAGCTCTCAAATGCCAGCTTGTCGGTTGGGAAACTGGCCTTCAAATTGATCGGCCCAACTTAGCCATTTTTTTCCCTTGTAGCTCCACACGGATTCTCGCCGTAGTTTTCGCCCTCAAGGAATCCATCCGATGTACTTTTAATTCTGCTCCTTGAAATACTACGGCTTCCATCATCCACATCTGTGACGTCGGCAGCATCCCCATCCGGGTCTGACATGGCGCACTGAGTTCTCGACGGCTCAGAACTCGAAAGTGCAATCCGACTTCCAGTTCCAGCGGCTCTACACACATTATTTCGTGGTACAGCTATTGTTAGTCTTGTTGAAAGGCATTTGCGCACTTAACTTCAGACTTGTTAACGTCTCCAACGGTTCTCGACTCTTTCCTGGCCTTCAGGCTACCACCGCATACTTTTCAGCAGATGGGATCGAATGTCACAATTCGAGCGTAAGCATAACCTTGCCAGAGAAAGCAATGGGGCGGGGGTCGTAAGTAGAAGACGAGGTGTTGGGAAACGAGGGACTTGTCTGGATACTTATTGTATTTCTCACTTCTTCTGCCGATGGATTTGGATAGCTCTACCATGCCCAAACCGTCAACACTACTGTCTATTGTACATTTCGGCTCATATGAGATGGGTTTAAGGCGTGTTATCGTATATACTTGGAACTAGCGAAATTCTTAGATCTATACTTCACTCAGAAGCTCTTGAACTTCGCTGTCAGAACAGGGTTGAAGATCTAGATAGTTCTCGAAACTAATTCGTGTTTTGCCGCGTGTATCGTAAGCTACTTCGAGCCGAATCTTACATTTCCAAACTAGAACGTACGAGAATAAAGCATATAAGTCTGCAAATTTGGCATTATCATAACACTGACAGTTCTCTGACGTAGATTTCCGAATACTTTCTGCAATTATTTCGTACCTCATTTCTGATTTTTGGTCGGTACAAAATACAAGACAGAACTTCGTCTGGGCAAACAGATGAAGGTAAAAAAGTCGTAATGATTTATTATTTCGATTTGAAAGCAGGCCTTATATAACTCAATTTGGCTTCGTACGGTGCCAAATGTCCAATAGATACTAGACGTACTTGTGGGCTACGTCCATCCCTGTTTGTGATGTTGTAGAGGTCCTTACTGGCTTTCTGCGGACATGGATAGTTTGGTAACATCGGAATCGCGAAGCGTGCTTCTCATCGAATTATTTTCGGTCGTATTCCACGGCTGGCCACCCTCTGCCACTCCTATCCTTAACCATCGGACACCCATTCTTTCCAAGAACCCCGAGCCCCAATCTGCTGACGTCTCAACACAGAATTCAGAAATGAACCCTCTTTACCCGAATTTACATTCCGAAAACAGGGTTCAATTCCAGCAATAATTTAAAAATAAAGTTCTAGTGGGTACATGTACTTAGAAAGAGTTACGCTCGACATGCCATGTACGTGTAGGTCTACAGTATCACCGCCTGTTAGCAGAATGGGCAACGCTCACGTCCTCAACATATGTTAATCGAAGAAAATACAGTTTGGTATCATTATCTGCGGATGTTCGAAGAACACATAGAGATCATGAATTGCATGTGAAGAGAGGCATCTACGCCGACAATGGTCAGCAATTGAAACACCCGTCATGCCAAATGAATACGGCGGAAGTGTGGTGAAGCGCTCTCTCGACCACTGAGACCTAACATTTTACCGGGCAGATACTGCGATTAGTGGCAGTCTGCTGGCAGCATCAACTCTTGCTGAGCAGCTTTCCTGCCAGAGTATATGTACGCGAACAAAAACGCATTTGTGGGTGCAACTGAAGGTCAAACGTTCGCCAGTCTAAGGAACCATATATTCTGCAGTACATACATATCGTCCAACTGAGGTGACATTCTGAAAATGCGGCAACCGACTTGATGATGACGGAATTTCATCGCAAGACTTTGTCTCAGCGTCGTTCCACGTGCAGCACTCCTACTACTTTTTCTAACAAAAGCTGTACGCACTACTACCATTGCAGGACTTGCTCTAATCAGCCTTTTGCGCGAAATGCGTAGACAGTGTAGCACAGTACGTACAGTGTGCAAATGTTTGGCACTTTGCACAGTACTTGAAAATATCTGGGTGAAGATACGATTCGAAGATATTTGTCTATCAGCTCCTTCTCACCAGTACTACCTCACCTCCTGTACCATTCGCAGATGGCGATACAGAAAATGTGAAGTGACTACTAGGACCTGCTCTCGAGTCGTCAATCGGAAGTGGCGCTCTATACGGAATTCAATGCTCTACTCTCGGACGGAAACTAGTTTTTAAATCAACTCTCAATAGACGCCTTTATCTTCATCAGAATATCAGCTCACTCATTTGCGCAACCGACCTCCGCTCGTATTCGATCAAACTAGAGTACGTGCGATCACTGACGGCCACAAACAAGCCCTCCGCGCTAGGAGTGAGAGCAATACCCGCAATTTCCCCAAACAGGTCAATTTCCTGACATGTATCAAACTCGCTGCGGTTCACGTCGTAGATGTGTACAAAGTCACGCGGTTCTGCCATCATCAAAAACTGCCCACATGCAGAAAATCTTAGAGACCGCACTGCCCCAGTAGCCCGCAGCACGCTCACAGACTGCGACATATTCCGCACATCCCAAACACGACAGGTATTATCCTGCGAGCCGGTCGCAAACATACGGCCGTCGGGATGCCAACCTGTGGCAAACGAATAATTACAGTGCCCACGCAGTTTTGCAATCTTATCCCCACTGTCTCCGTCTATCACCTGGATCGGGTTGTCGTCCCCGGCAACAGCGACCATTTTCCCATTGGGTTGCCGCGTGGCATGGTTGACAGGCATCCTAAACTGAAACGACGACTTTTTATGAAACGTCTCCATATCAAAGCAGCGCACAAAGCAGTCGTTATTGCTCGTCATGATGCTGTCTTCGAAGATATCAATTGCATTTGTGATAGCATTTTCGTCATGCGTAATCCGCTTGTTGTGAATGATCGTGCCCGTCTTGAGATTCTTCGCCACCATCTCCCCATAAAACCCTCCCGCAATCACCAAATCGTCCTTCGCAATCATTGTCGAGATTTGCACCATTCCCAACTCCGCCGCGCCCGCCGTACCTGACCCACTCAAATCCAACACTTGACTCTTCCGCTTTGCCGCCGCATCCCAATGCACCACTGCCGTCTTATCCACAACAAACACGTCATGGTTGCTCGTCGCCCACGCCAAATTCCTTAATTGAAAGTGCACAATCGAACAGTGGACCCGCCGCGTGTTGCGGAAAAAGTCATAACACCGCGCCCCCTTGCGCGGCTCCTTGTGCAAATCTCTCAGCTCTGCATAGTCCACCGACGATTCATGCCTCTTCGCCTCCCGCAACCGTGTCGCCCGATAATCCTCCCGCGAAAACGGCAGCGTCTCCCAAGGAATCCCTTGCACATCCGTCCCATTCGCCGCCTGCTCCGCCGTAATATCCTTACTCGCATCGCCGCTGTCTCTGTCCATCCGAACCGGAGCTCGCCTGCCAACCATGCCACCATAGCCGGCTTTCTTATGTCGACGCGACGTCTCCACCTCCTCCACCGCGTTCCTCCCCGCATCTTCCTCCGCCTCCCACAACGAGCCCTCCCGCTCACGCACCTCGGCGACCCTCTCCCCTCCGATAGAAACCACAAGGTCGTCTCCCCCTCGCTGTCCCTCTTGCACCCAATCCTGTGCCTCCTCTCCGTCACCCCTTCTCCGCGCGCCTGCCGCGGCCACCACGATTCCCGCACGCTCTCTTTCAGCGGCAGCTTCGTGTGCTGTGACGGCAGCCTCGGCGGAAAAGACGGCGTCGCCCATGGGCGACTGAAAGCCGTGCGCTTGGGCATACCAGGCACCGAGGCGCTGGTCGTGACGCGGATAGAGGTGCGGGTCGACGAGCGGGGTCGGGGCGGTGTGGGAGAGATCGGGACTGGGCGGGTGGGCACGCCAGTTGAAGAAATCGTGTGAGGGGGCGGGCAGGGGCTGATAGACCGTCAGGGGCAGAGGGGCGGGGGCAGGGGAGCCCGGGTAGTCGGGGAAGGCGGTGCACGAGGGGGTGAGATGGGCCTTGGGAGGGAGGGCTGGGGACGCAAGTCGCGAGGAGGAACGGGCAGGGGAAGCCATTCGTGAGGATGCTGGTCGGGCGAGTGAAGCGGCAAGAGATGCGAAAATGGAAGGGCAGGTGGGGCGACAGGATAAAAAGGGAGGAGGGAGGGAAGGAGGAGAAGCGGTTGGTAGTGGGAGTGGGAGTGAAGAAGGGGGCGTGTCGAAGAGGGGAGGGGTATACGCGGTGGAGGACGCGGTGGAGAAGGCGGTGGAGGTAAAGGGAGATAGGGAAGTTGGTAGAGTAGATATGGGTGGTCGTTCAAGCGTGATGGAGAAGAGAAAGTGGGGGGGAGGGTTGGTGCGGTCGGTGGAGACAGGCGCGGTGGTGGAGATGGGGGTTGTGGGAGGGGGCGTGTAGGAGCAGGGGCGGGGAGAAGGTGCGTTTGGAGATGCAGAGGACAGGCTCCCCATGTGAGGAAACAGTACGAGGAGGGAATACCGAAGCGGATGGTGTAAGTGTCCAATACGTACGAGACACTTGGGACACTGCTAAAGAGGGTCCAGAAGCAGATAGCGTCGTTGAGCGGCTGGGAGGGGCTCCAGGACAAGCTGCAACGGGCAAGCGGCAATGCGGATATTTCTGAAAAAAAACTATGCAAAGGGGTTATAAGCAGGTGGCGGAGAGGGTCGCATGGCATCACATATCTCGGGTGAGCCAATGTCCGTTGACCCGCTTCCCTCCCATTGGTTCCTTCACCCGTGAGTCCACAAAGATATCTTTCTTCTCCGTTTCTGTCTGTATATACAGCGAGACACGTTTTCCTTTTCCTACTCAAAACACCACTTTTCACTCAACATTCACCCTCCATTCTCCTCACACCCTTCCACCCTCCCGAATTAACGACTCCTCAATGTCATCTAATGCATCCTCCTCCTCCTCCTCCTCCTCCTCCTCCGCCCAAGTCATTATCCCAACCCCTTCATTGCTCCCATCGTCCACGTCCACGTCCACGTCCACGTCCACGGCCACGGCCATATCCACATCCACCTCCCGCATCCCCCGCACCTCCCGCTCTCGCTCCCCCTTCTCGCCCTCTTCCGTCCCCATCCCTCGCTCCCTCCGCGCCTGTGCCGCCGCTGCGGCCGCCGTTGCTGCAGACTCTGCCATGGCTGTGGCCGATGCGGCGGCGCGCGTAAAATAGTCTGCAGACGCCCGCAGCGCCTCCTCGCGCACCCCCTGCCGCTCGTGAGTCGGTATCAGAGGGGACACCCACGGCTCCTCCTCCACAAAATTGATTCGCCCTTTGTCCCCACCGGGTAAAATTTTCGCCAGCGACTCAACGGGCACGTCGTACCCGGACAGAAACGTTCGCCCGCCGTCCGACATCTTTTCGATCAACACACCGACCCCGACCACTTTGGCATGCGCCATCTTGGCCAGCTTGAACAGAGCCTCCGCGGTGGATCCCCCGGCGAGAAAGTCGTCCACGATAAGCACCCGGTCCCCGGCTTCCAGGTACTCGCAAGAGACAAGCAGTTCGTTGGTGGTGCCTTTGGTGGCGGACCGGTACGACGTTTGGTACGAGTCGCTAATCGTGATGGGGCGTGTTTTGCGTGCAAACACCAGGGGGATCCCCAGCGTGCGGGCCGTAGGCAACCCGACAATCAGGCCTGTCGACTCGACGGTGAGTAGTTTGTTGGGCATGCAGTGCCGCAACCGTTCAGCAAGTTCCTCGCCGCACACTTCCATCAAATCGACATCCACCATATGGTTGAGAAATGACGACACCTTGATAATGCTGTCGTTGAGCATCTTGCCGTCCCGCAGAATGCGTTCTTTGAGCAGCGTCGCTCCGACCAGCGCCTTGCCCTTCTCGCCCTCCTCATCCGTTTCCACTCCCGTCTTGAACCCCGCAGGGCTTTCCAGTGTGAGTGCAAATCGCTTTGTCAGACTCTTGTACAGATCGTCCAACGCCACGGAGGTTGCAATTGTCGAATACTTGCTGCTGCTAAACACAATCGCCACATTGACCGCCTTGTGCGTGATCATCTCAATTTCCCCATCCACAAACGCCACTGCACTGTTGAACCGTGTCATGCGATTCTCATCAGAAATGGGCCTCACTCGATCAATCATCGCATCCGCATCTTCCTCCACATTCCTCGTGTAATACCCCTGCTGCAGCGTCTTGTTGATCCGACTCCCCGACTCTGGCGGATCAATTGCCAGATCATTTGTCTCCGCAATCGCCGGCAATCCTGTGGCCAAATATACGGCCTTTGCCTTTACCAACGCAATCTCCTGCAAAGTCGCCACCCGCAGCCTTTCCTTGCACCCCGGCACCGCCTCAAAATCGGTAAAGTTCCTCTCCATCAGTATCCCCACCCGCGAGTACTGATTCCGCATCTCATGCGACTTGCGTACGCTCACTGCCAATGCCCACGCATCGCTCCATTCTCCACGCCTGCCATCCAGCGCTGCAGAGATCAGTCCGGCTTCCCGCTGTTCCCGGTACTCCTGCAGGGCGGGTGACCACAAAAAATCCCCCGTGCACGCCTCCTCTTCCTCAACCGCCACCTCTTCCCCTCCTGTTTCCTCCGCCTCCCCTGTCACCGCCCCTCGCCGTGTCAGGTCACCTGACAAGGACGGCGCAGGGAGAGGCGGGGAGGAGGAAACGGAGAGGTCCTGTCGGGGTGGAAGGGAGGCGCGCTGGTCGGGGGCCGTATGCAGATCGCTGAGGGGGTCGGTAAAGTCGTCTGGACCGGCCTTGGCGCGCGGGGTACGGCGCGAGCATGTGGGCCGGCGACGAGGGGGGTAGGGGCGCAGGTTGTTGAACAGAGGGCCAGAGAGAGTGACAAAAGGCATGTTGGCAGAGAGACAAGGGAGAGAAGAGAGAGAAGAGAGAGAAGAGAGAGAAGAGAGAGGAATAAATTGGATGAAAAGCGACGAGGAAGACGAGAGGCGGGAGAGAGAGGGGGGGCGGGCAGACCCGTAGAGAAGAGGTGTTGCGGACGCAGAGGTGTGCACTTCGTTGTCCAGGGGCAGGGCAAGTTCTGAAGGAAGAGTGAGTGTTGACGACTCACGCGAGGTGCATGTGGTGAAACTGTCTCGCAACCAATCCCCAGGCGTGCTTGGATTTGCAGGCCCGAACCCAATCACTCTGCCACGTGTACCGTATGTGTACACAAGTTCGGTTTTGGTTCTCGGCCAGCAAAGCGATTACACGTGTACATGTGATCTGTATTCTTCCGAGCCAAACACATTACAGTTGTAATGCCACAGCCCCTCCACAGTGTACGCAGTACGGCTCGATCACATCGATCAACTCGCCGCCGGGTTTCATTCTGTAGAAAGCAAAAGATTGTGCTGCTTCACCACACGGTCAACCTAATCGTTACCCACTCCCACCCCAACGATGTGACAATTTTTGCCCTAGTCTGTGGCTCATTAGCAGTGTCTTTGCACTCCGTATGTCTTCTATTTTCGAGCTATCTCATGTAGTCGGGAAACCATGCTAATGGTTGAATGGTCACCAACTGGCGGCCGCGTCAAAGAAAAAAGCAAGAGGCGAGATGCCATCGCTTTTCGCTACCAATTCCGCAGATGCACGTCATTTTCCAGCAATGTTTTCGTCATTCGTGTGCTTCGATCGCGCGCTGACATGAGCCCTATACGTTGCTTCACTTGGCTCTTGTAAGACTGCTGTGATCTTCTGTGGCATGGTAACATTGAGTCGTTGTCCGTGGTATTTGTCTCTCAAATGCCGACTTTGTACGTTGTGCCTTTTCTTTTGTCGACACCTGCACTATTGCTCACGTGATTGAAACTTTACTTGCTACTCTTGACACGGCCACTGATGTGTGCTGGGCTGACGAGACGATCATCAACTACCAAGATCTATGATGAGCTTCCTCCCTTTTGCTGTTTAGATTCAATTCATGCATCGTGTGAACTGACCTCCTGTTTTTTTGCTCTCCCTCTCGCCTTTTATTCATTTGTATGGCACAACAGAGTATTCATTCCACACCCTGCTCGCAGAACATCTGCAGCTGCACCGCTCTTCTCTCTGTTTCTTTCTACTCCTTTTTACAAGGCTTCCGCATGACAGATTCGTCACGAAAAAGTCGCGAGGCAATAGTCGTAAAGACGGGTGTTCATCTGACATGCCATCGTCAAGGTTGGCATCTCGCTTTTCTCACCGGGAGGATTTTGAGCAGGACGAATTCGGTTCAACAACTGTGTTGTAGAGCGCTCGGTCGTGTGCCTTGGAGCATACATCCTGGCTCACGGCCCAGCTTTCTTCATAGAGCATGTGATTTTTGACATTGTGGTTACGGTTAGCTGATGGCTCGAAACCGTCACAAGAAGTTTCAGATGTACAATTCTGTCGTGCTGTGAACGCATCTATAACATGGCGATGTGCAAATCCAGGTCTGTTGCCTTGCGGCTACCCGTCTGTCGTGTCAAAGTCTGTGGAATCGTACCCGACATTCAGGTCGTCATGGCATTTCAATCTCGAGGCCCATGTCACACTCCACTCGAAATATTACTCTTTAGGCTGTAAGCCTACCCCAAGATTTAAGGAGTCCACGGGGTCGGTTTTTGTTGTATAGTCATGCGACTCAACGTAGAAATTTGGGCGCGAAACAATAGATAAATGCAAGTATGTGAGAGATGTTCTGCGTAAGCTTTTGCATGAACATGTGCGTATACATGCCCTTCCCTAGTTTGGTCGTGTTCTGTTTTTGGTCTACATGCCGAAGGAGTATTTCGTAGTGGTTTTGAGGACTTTGTCCCTGTCGCGGAGTAAAAGAGTGTTGGGCCTAATCTTTTGCTTGTCCTGCTTCGAACGGAAGTAGTTGATGTGATTACGTTTTCGTAATAGTTGCGTGTCGCGTCGAAAGGTACGGCGTTGTTCCTTCGTGGTGTTGTCAGTCCGGGCTGCAGAAATTTGTCTTGAACCCTTTCATTGCCGAGTAGCGAGAGATTCGCAACATTGCAAGGAGGGCGTAGTGTTAGGGATCTGAGATGACGGTCTCAGGGCAGAGAATCGTGTTATTGTAGTGTTGCGAGAGCTGAACACTGTACGCGCGGTTGCGCGATACCAAGTTTGCGAGAGCATCGAAACTTTTCATTTCGTCTTATAATTGCGCAATATCACTGAGAGTCATTCCATGCCTCGGGAAAGTGTCATAGGATACAGCAGATGCACGGTCGTAGACCACACGATTGCCGGCATCTGAATATCGCATATTTTTCTACCGCCAGACTTTACTGAGTAATACCATTATTCACGATCTGGCTGTACCCATAATCAAGTTAGGCCATATCGAGTCTGCCATGTGCCTATAACTGTCTCTCTCAACGAGTTTCGTTCGCTTGATTGGTAACGAGTGGGCTGGACAATGGACCACACGAACACGACTACGGTACAGCAACTTGTGCGGGCCGCAGTAGTGGTACAGTAAGTACTGAAAATGCAAATCTCTATTCGCTTAAATCGAAGGAAAGACACTGCACTGAAGACCAACTCAACCACAGTCACCAAAAACGAACATTCGATCTTGTGCAGCGAATTACAGATCATTTCTTCACAGAGTACAAGCGAGCGGGATCCTCTATGATGAAACCAAGTAGATTCCACGACACCTGTTAGTGTATTCGTCTCGTGAGTAGTACAGAGTCATTATGGGACTATCATTCGATGTTGCAAAAACTGAGAAATGATAAAATGAATAAGAGGTTGTCGCTTCGCATCAGAACAGGGGCCATCTTTTCTGCACCTTGCTTTACTCCGCTGCTTTGTGATTTAACTAGCCATTTCCAGCACAAAATCTCCTTGTCGAAACAGCACAAGGCCCGACAAATATATTGGCAAACCCGGGAGGAGAGAAGCGAGGGTCAATCCTTAGCAAAAACGCCTTGTATACTTTAGGGCTGGCTGTAAATGTTTATTAGTAATTGGATGTCCTCATTAGCATCAGTATACGACGCCTCGCTTGCACTACGAAGACTAACCCACAAGGCCGTGGCCATTGCTTACGATAACCTTCTCCGTATACAGTTGAACCCGACCACGATAACTTAATCCAGAAGCTTTTCGCCTACAGTTCTGTATCGTTGGAGAATAATCTTAAAATTACAAGAACAAAAGCTTTCACCAAAATGAATATATTTCGATATGCCACAAGAAATCACAGGACTTGTCACGCATTACATCTTTTTGAGTGCAGGTACCTGACTTCTTGTCACGTATAGAAGCTTCTTGTAAGCTCTGTTAAACATATTAATACAAAACAGTGCTCTGCGAAAAAAAAGTCTTCTATCCCCGAAGATACGACACTTTCTACTCATTTTATCCCTTTCCCAACGAAATTACTTCGAACTTTGTTCTTGATTTTCTCACGATTAGTTTTTGTTTTTCGTAGTTGACACCATCTGCAGCGAATTACCGAGTACTAGCCTGCCCTGGGATTACTCTTTCCATTGACATGGGTGCGTTTATTTGATAGAACCAGGTGCAACCTCGTACAGTAGATCGTAACTTGGCTAGAAACAATATTGATAGCGTGATATTCCTGGTACCATTTACAAAAGAATACAGGAACTCGGAATGGATGGCAATATATTGTTCTGTAGTCAAAAACTGAAGTCAGGCTACCCATTAATTGCGATCACGTACTTCAACCAGTTGCCGCTGCTGTGATTCGCTAATTAAAACACGTTGTGCGCCTACTGGCTCAATGCACGCGGGCCCTGATCTGAAGGTCGGAAAAGTAGGAAGCAAGTCGAATATGCAAAACCATCTGATGGCATCATAATCGTAGCAAAATGGGATGTGCAAAAGTATTACATTGAGCTGAAAGTGCGAAGTAGGAAGAACTACAATCTGGCAATGGTTGTTGCGTTCTCCTTCCTCACCTTCCGTCCAGCACTGGACTTTTACTCAGTAGTGGAATTTGTGGAAAGTACTGCCGGAGAATATAATCTAGATGACAGTTTCTCTTGCCAACACAAGCACCAACAGGTGCGTCCGGTCATCAACAAAATAGGGAATCTGAGAGATGTATTCATTCCCCTGGTGTTCACAGCAGGTGAAAACACTAAACAGGAACTTTCCTTCGTGGGTAACATCCACGATATTGTGCAAACGCCGGAAACCTGGAGCAACCTGTTCTGTACAATCGAGAAATTAGTGTTTATCGAAACGGCTAATTTTATGAGCAGAATTCGAATAGTGCTTTTCCGTTGGCTAGGAGTACTTTGTCCCCATCACTTCAAAACAGACATTGGTAATCCTCTAGGCATAGTTCGACGCTTGTTGTCAAAATACTGCTTCAGTTTGGTTCGAGAGGGTCGGCCGAAGCGTGCGCCCAGAAAAAGTTTGTGACACCTCAGCTTAGAGAATCGTCAGAATGCCAAGCTTCGGTCCGTATGTTGTTTTCGGCTTGTAAGAACGCAAACTGTATTGGGCCATACGATCCATCATAATCCGAACAATTCATCACCTTGTGGATGTGTGCGTTCGTAGAGAGGCACCTCACCTTGCCCGCAGTAAATTTTCATGCGTCTTTTCGCCGCATCCCTTCATCGGAGATCCAAAACGAACTATCGTCAAGTGATAATTTAGCTCGGCATTGTGGAAGCTCATTCTCGTGGGCGCGACGACGAATGGTAGTGCGAACTCTGTCTGCGCACAGACGAGGACGATGCGCTGCCATGCCTAGAACTCGACGACTGACCGCCTAAAGAATGTACATCTTTCTCGTGACGGATGAGGCCATCACGTAGCACAAACTTCTTTGAACATCCACCAACAGAACATTGGAATTCCCGAACACCTTCGTGACGTTTCATGTGTTTAGTGAGGTTCCCCTTCTCCCCAAACCTACTATCGCATTTCGGACAAGAATGTAGTTTGATTCCTCGATGAACACCATTGACATGTTTCGTCATGTCGCCCTTCGAAAGAAATCGCTTGGGGCACTCAGGACAGATATGTTTGCGTTCACCACCTCCTGACGGCGGTCTTCTGTCGGAGGAAGATGTTGGAATGTCAACATCCATAGCATCACGACGAGGGCGGTCTTCACCACTATTGAGGATGTAAGACATGTCGAGTTTGTGGGAACTATTCGATGATGATCTTCCAGACATGCTGGCGCAATGAGCGGTGATAAGTAGACTTATCCGGGTCGCTGAACGATCAGAAGACGGCCGAGAAGAACGATAACCGGACAGGGGGGGTTTCAAAACGATGAAATTCACCAATGCTCTTCAATGCAATTCAAACTGCACGTGATAGTGAGTTCGACGATTGTCTGTTCTGGTCGCGGGCAGATATGGCCGCTTGCGACAAGCAATGACCTGGGAACCACCTTGGCCAGGAGCAATAAGAGTCGTGCGGCAGTAGACTGTAGAAGAAAGAGCAGTCACCACTGTCGGAATTCAGCACAGTCGCTCCGTTTAACAACGGATAAGGATCACTGCTGAGATGGATGGGGTCTGGAAAATTGGATTGCCCCCAAACTCCACAGTTAAACGAGCGCGACAACCCTGAAAAAATGCCGGGCGGAGGAGAAATACAGCAAGGGGTATTTCAAGAAGAAGTCGAATGAGTAGAAGAAGGGGGGGGGGGAGAAGATACTGACGCAGCAAAACCCCAAGCAAACAGTTGCCTGAAGTACCCTAACGCAGACTGGGAAAACGGCGAGGTGAAGTACGAATACGGGATGTGAGTTGGGGGTGGAGGGGAGACGGGGCGGGAAGCGGGTGGAATGAAGTAGCGGGGTGAGGAGGGGCACTGGGCTCAGAGACGAGACAATGGCGGGGTGACTGTAACTCTCAGAAAGTATGAAAGATTAACGGTATTGTCGGGTTTTAAGGGCTGGAGCAGGGCCGTCTACCGGACGGCGTGGCTATGTGCGTACGTGAGCGAGGTAGGTATTCATAGGGAAGACTACGGGGATGAAGAGGTGGTAGTACGTGATGGGAATATGCGGTTTTGGCCAATTCTGTAGGGGCGCATGACCGCAGAGAAGGGCTGTGCACAATGCGGTTTGAAAGAGGATTGCTAGGCACGGAAGACCGAGTAGGAATAATGAGGTGCAGAAATGGCAGATGGGAGAAAGAACCTGCTATTCCAGAAGGGGAAAACGGAGTGGTGCCGTTGAGCGAGTGGTAGATGTGGATACTACCACCAAATATGAATGGTTGTAGTGAGTTGAATCAGTAAGATGGGATTTCTGTGTGTTGACCATGAAGGCACACACGTAAGATGTCGAAGTAGTATGATAAACGACGCTTCTGGCTAACTGCGTTTGGGGAGCTGAGCAGCTTTTGAATGCGTGCTGAGAGTTGCTCGGTATATCTGCATCTCGATGATAGTGAACACGCGCTGTAGTGCTGCACCAAGCAGACACTTTGGAATGGCCCATATTGTACCTTCCTATATATAAACTGGTTGAATATGTCACACAGCGAGACGTCTGTCACTGGAAAATCCTTATGAAAGTCCTTGCAATATGATGCAAATGTTGAGCAGTAAATCAATACCCATATCTGTGCCGCAGTCAGGTCATGTGTCTTATGGCAAGTGGGGTAGTGTGAATTAATAATACTTTTATGTGGAATATGATTTCCTTTCCTCTTTCCTAATTTTTCTTTTCTTCTTACAACGTGACTCCGTCACGACATCACGTGCAGATTGTACGCGGGACGGCGAAGTAACTTTCCGGGATCTCGAACACCACTACAACGCGGCTCGCGGAGAACTCATACGTTACATTACAGATTGATCTGTAAATATTCCAGAACTTATCGCAATTGCTACTATTGTGATGGTTCGCGAGAGACAATGTCTAGTACTATCGTGCTCACCTGACGCAATAAGCCCTATTGGACGACTTTGCGCCATTACACGAAAGATGCAGCACGATGTTCTGTGTTACCTCACGTGATCGGCCCTTCAAAATTGTCCGAATTATAATTTTTCGATCTATACATCTTAGTCAGGGAACGTAACTAGCACGATGTACCATCCAATCACCGTGCTCTGCAACACGTTATTGTGAGCGCATGTACTGTAATAGCCGGTAGTGCGTCTCGTATCAACTCGACATCCCGGTGGTCACCCTCAGAACCCCTAGCACGTGCTCGCAGCTCAATCTCTTTTGTGCACTCACCTCGCTCTTCTTGACGTACTCATCCTTATGTCTCCTCCAGAAAATCACTCGACACTACTAACCCATTTTCATTTAGCCTACTTTAGTCACATGTTGTCTGTCCGGGTGTCCTCGCCGTCCATATTCAATTACGATATATACTGATGACCAAACAGAACTGAATGTGCTCTCGGAGCTGACTTGCTCTACACTAGTGTTCGTGTCCTGTTGAGACAAACTGGACGTCTACAATAGTTTTCAAGTAGACATCATTTTCTTTGAGATGGTATGTCGACAGCTCTGCGACGAAGACCGTGGAAATAATGGGCCTAGTTTTCACAACAGGAAACTACCAACTAGTCATATGAGTCTCGACCAACGTCTGGATGTAAAATGCGAAGAACACATTTTTTGAATGTATGTGCATAGAGATAAACAAATGCTGCTGATAGTATCCATCCTGTATGCAGCATGTTGAATAACTTTGTAGGTGTCTCGTTCTTCTCTGAAGTTTTTTACACTCTCTCGGCTAGAGCTTACGTCATATTCACTCGTGATGCAAGTATAGTCAACCTACATTGGCTATATTGCAATTGCGGTAAAGGGTGAGTTTCTCGAAGATCTTGGCTTTTCCTCATCGAGGATGGAATTATTACAATCGTTATCTTTCGATTATCATTTCATTAATTTCAAGGTACAGTGCTGCATGGCTACCCACGAGAATTATTGTAGAACGTACAGTGCGGAGCTCCACAAGTAACAAACGCTAGAGTATAACGTCCAATCCAGAAGGTGTACCACAGTCGAGAGAACTCAAATTTTGGCGGTACGATGCACAAAAAAAATCCGTTCGAGGGTATGTGGCAACTATGCCCATCAACTATGACATGATCGCAACAGACTCCTCAGGGTCACTCGTAATGGCGAGCATGTCATCGTCTCCTGTTAGAAAGACGCCGAAGTAGTGGGTCATAAAACCCCTTCGAAGATTTACATTGATCCCAATCTTGTCTGATCAGCTCATATGTGCAAGTGATAGATGTGGGGTAGTCGTGTCAATAAGTGTAGGGGCAAAGTCTCTGAAGCAAAACCGTTTCTGTTAGGCATTTCTTGTGATGTGTATTCAGAAGGAACCTTTTAAATCCGGTAGGGAAGTCAGTTTATGAAAACAGCTAGGATTTTGCCCACACCGACTGTGTCGCTGATGTTATTTTCCGACACACCCTTTCTAATTATTATTGATGACGTTTGCATGTGTCCTGAGTAAGTCATTGCCTTCAGGCATTCTGTCACTTACAATGTGAGTGATCATGCTCGAATAACCACCCTCACAAGTTCAGAACTCCGCAGATAGTCGTGATGATGTGATGTTCCGTCTATACGTCATCGGAATCCTTGTCACCAGATTAAGTATGTATGGCCTGCAAAATCTGTCAAGATGTTCGCGACGCACAGTGTGTACTGCTTGCAATGCCCACGTAAATGTAAACCTTTTACAGAGCCGTATCAGCCACGTTTTTATCGTTTCTAATCATCAGAAACAAAATAGCTTCGCATATTATTCGTGGTGCTTGCGAAGGTCAACTGGAAACGGAATTTATTTGTATCCGAGTCTTGCACATGCCGACCGAGATCGAGTTGTTCTTGGAGAAGGTATGAGACGTGTAAGACACAGATCCATACTAGGGTTCTGCATTGATTGACTAAAAAAAACACGTGGAGCCTTTTTCGGCAATATCCCACAAAGCCCCTGCAACAGATGAAATTTTAGTGTGTAATCAAAATATAGTTTCCATCGTTTTCGATGTGTGCATGACATCTCTTCACTTTCGAAACAAACGTTTGGTAATAAGATCAAATACTCGACCAAACTTTCCAAAAAAGAACCACAAACTGGATCAAGAAGTTTAAATCAACTCTCAAGCTAGAATTTGATTCACATCGATTTTGAGTGGTACTTTCTGCCAAACGACACGCTTTTGAAGGGATAGTACTGTCGAAATATATACATAGAGCGAGTGCAGACCGGAGGTATAGAATACACTTTGAGTTCTGCCTGCACAGTGGAACCTTCAGTAGAAAGACTGTGGACTGGTACAACTGAATAAGTACGACTTCCGGCATAATGAACCCTCTTTGCTGGCGGATAACAAGAGGAAAAATTCACTGTACTATCTGAAGTTTTTTTTTGAATAATTCGCAAGTACTTTCCAACCCCCCTCGCCCGACCCCCGTACCCCTAACTCTCTAAAACCCCTATATTTCCCCACTCAAAATCCCCCAAGCCTTCTAACCCTAACCCATTCACTTCATGATACAAGGTTCAGGAATGAACCCTTCACAGGGGTACACATTCCACACACAGGGTTCATTTTGCACAGTAACATACGGATATTGCAACCCATATTTCTAGCCAATTCTCGTTTGGGGTAGGAGCATGGTATGCTATTGTCTATTGGACATCTGGCCTCATATGAGGCCAAATTTCGCGGAGATATTAAAGTATCAAGGCGAAGTCCACTTCCGCTGTTCTTTATATCTACTTGAAAGTCTTTGGGTTCTCTACTCTGGCAGAGTGAGCTGTAAAAAATCTCAGCGAAATTTTTGCGCAGTCAGAGTTTTAGTGAAACGGAGTAGGCTACCCTTTCTATTGATATCATAGAAGGGGGTGATGTAAATTACACGTGCAACAACTAGCATATTCACCACACGTATTATATATTTTACATACTTTCTCGGTGGTCAGGTGGCCTCATATGAGGCCAGAGTTGACCTCATAAGAGGCAAAACCCAATGTCCAATAGACACTAGTTAGACTTGATGCACATCGACACGCTAACGATAACGATTATCTGGTCGAAATTAATATACAGGATCTTCCAGGCATCTACATGGAGTTCTCATTTTCTTGCTATTCTCTGGTAAAACACTGCTCGTTAGATATGATTTGGTGGACAACAATCGCTTTTACGTGAAACGCTGAAAGTATCCATCGACACCGTGCTTTTTTCGCAAATCAATGCAATCCAAAGTTATCAGTCGTAGTATTATTTGGTGGACTAGATGCAAAATCATAGACTTTTCCGAACGCTCATTTCTCTACTTCGCGGAGGGCAACACTGATTACGAAAAGAAACGATGTGATGTCATACGGCATTTCTGAACTTAAGGTCGGATATAACTCACCTATACTGTGCTAATCTACAGTATACAGTACTCGCAAAGCACTGTGGACTGCTGTACCCTAGTGTCTATTGGACATTGGAATTTGCTTCATATGAGGTCAAGCTTGGCCACATATGAGGCCGGCTGACCCTCGTTAAAGTATGTAAAGTTAATAATACGTCTGATGAATATGCTAGTTGTTGTACGTGTAATTTACGTCACCCCCTTCTATGATGTCAAACCAAAGGGTAGCGTATAGCGTACTCCGTTGGACTAAAATTCTGAGGCCTGTTGCAAAACGACTCATACAAAATATGAGTGACAAAATATGGCTTGTTCCACTGAAGACTTCGCTGCGAAACATTGTTGGTAAAATAGGGAATACAAGACATGTTCCTTCATATTTCGCTGACTACCAACCACAGCATGTACTGAGTAACTTCGTTCCCTTGACCCGTACGACTGCACCTCAGCCTCATTGCAAACCCAGATTTCGGTCGCTTGCGATACCCTCAGTAATGAACAGGAGACGCAGATGGAAGTGGAATGCTTGTGTCGTCAATACACACTGCAGTTTGAAGCGGAGGCAGAGATGTTTACGCACGGAGCTGTGGGCCAGAATGTAGACAACACTTCCTGACGACAGTCGCAAAGTAGTGTTCCCGGAGTCTGGGCCTGCATCGGGATTATGGACTTTCAATCTGTATTCCATATTCTGCACGGAAGTGTTCTCGAAGCCGCGACTTGCAGACGCCAGGCCTGCAGTGCGAAAGAGCTCTTCGCAGATTATAAAATATGTCCTATAAAGTAGCGCCATACTGTAGTTCAGGTCCATCATTTGTATTCCATATTTTTTACTTGGCGATTGCAACGGGCCTGACAGAGCAAAACATTTGCGGAGTTTTTCTACCGCTCCACTCTGCCAGAATAGAGTACTCAAAGACCTTCAAGTAAGTACGGAGAATAGTGAAAGGGGGCGTCTCCTTGATCTTTAAATGTATCCTCGAAGTTTGGCCTTATGTGAAGCCAAGTGTCCAATAGACACTTGACTAACCCACAATTCGAGACCAAAGAATCGAAGTGAGTTTTTCAGGAAAGCACTTCCCCTCCCACCTGAGTTACAGATTACAGTGCATCTGGCCGGCGGTCAAGGACCCCAAAAGAACCCCACACAGTACACAGTAATCTGTAGTACTCTGACACTTGGTAGGCGGTGATAGAACCGAATACTGTAAAGAATGAAAAACAATCATATTTAGTCAAAATGGTTTATTTTCTGAATGACAGATGTCAACAAAAAATCTTTCCTATTGGTTGGTCGCGACAGGTTCGTTGCACTGTTTGCCGGTGAGTTCCAGAATATCGAACAAACTGTGCTTACACCACTTTTCACCTTCCAGCTAGAAAATACTCCGTCAGGTCGTGGTGGATCTGATGGAAGGGGCATTTTATTTTAAACTCTTCTTTCAGCACAACTCGAATGATTTGCACTGCGTCCTTAAACCGGATTTAAAAAGTTTTTCGTCGCTTGCGACGAATACGGTCACTCACGAGGGTGGGCAGCTCGGTTTCGCACATCACGGTGTTTTGTTTTTTTGGTTGGCGATATCGGGTCCGCCGCCGGCACCGATAAACTTGTTTTAAGATGGCTCCCAGTGACGACAAGAACGATGAAGGTCCAATCCAGACTCTTGATGAGGGAGACATTGCTCTGTTGAAAACATATGGCCTAGGTCCATACTCATCATCGATAAAACGATTGGAGAAAGAAATTAAGGATAAAGCAAAAGAAGTTGATGAGTTGTGCGGTATACGAGAGTCGGATACCGGCCTTGCACCTCCCTCGCAATGGGATCTTGTGAAGGACAAGCAAAGTGTGGTGGAGGATCAGCCACTCCAGGTTGCTCGGTGCACGAAGATTATCTCGGAGGAGAATGAGGAATCGAAATATGTCATCAATGTGAAGCAGATTGCTAAATTTGTTGTCAGTCTTGGCGATCGCGTCGCGCCGACTGATATCGAGGAAGGTATGCGTGTTGGAGTGGACCGGAACAAGTACCAGATACAGATCCCTCTTCCGCCGAAAATTGATGCTTCTGTAACCATGATGACTGTGGAAGAGAAGCCGGATGTGACTTACAATGATGTGGGTGGTGCGAAGGACTCGATCGAAAGAATTCGGGAAGTTGTAGAACTGCCATTGTTGAACCCGGAAAAGTTTGTGGCGTTGGGCATTGATCCTCCGAAGGGAGTGTTGTTGTACGGTCCGCCGGGCACTGGGAAGACTCTGCTGGCTCGTGCTGTTGCAAACCGAACAGATGCGTGTTTTATTCGGGTGATTGGATCGGAGCTTGTGCAGAAGTACACGGGAGAAGGCGCCCGGATGGTCCGCGAGTTGTTCGAGCTTGCTCGTACGAAACGAGCGTGCATCGTCTTTTTTGATGAGATTGATGCTATTGGCGGCGCTCGTTTCGACGATGGGCAGGGTGGCGACAATGAAGTTCAGAGGACAATGCTGGAGATCCTTAACCAGTTGGATGGATTTAGCGCAAGAGGCAACATAAAAGTCCTCATGGCCACGAACAGACCGGACACCTTAGATCCTGCGTTACTTAGGCCAGGTCGCCTGGACAGGAAAATTGAAGTAGGTCTTCCCGATCTCGAAGGCCGAACGCAGATATTTAAGATTCATGGGAGGTCGATTAATTGTGAGAGGGATATACGATGGGATCTGCTCGCACGCCTCTGTCCGAATGCAACTGGAGCGGACATTCGGTCGGTGTGCACAGAGGCTGGTATGTTTGCTATTCGCGCTCGTCGGAAGACCGTGACGGAAAAGGACTTTCTGGATTCTATCGCGAAGGTGATTCAAGGATACGCAAAGTTCAGTGCGACAGCGAAGTATCTCGTGTACAACTGAGGACAAATGTAAATAACCTATCTTCTGGGCCCATGTTGAGCTCGACTTCGCGTTGAATTGTACAATTATCATGTGGCTCGCACGAGTATGGCGAGTTAGGCGTACGCTTCCCTTTCTTTTCGCAAAAACATCCACTACGCTCGACGAGTATTTCAGTGTTAGTTTAATGTTGAATGTGTGGGTGGCGCTGTACGTAAAATACGAGGTATGCTTCCTCGCTGCGAATGACAGGCCCGATGTCATCCATGACAGTAACTTTCTCGTCATCACATTTGAACCAAACGCTTCCTCGCCGTACCATGGCAGTGTAGTGCCCGCTGTCAATTTTTCCGACATGATTGACAATGGCAAAAAGATCGTACACTGAGTCTTGTCTTTCGCGCAGAGTGAGACTGGTCGAACGGTGTGAAACGTCACCGTTCCTGACAAGTCTCTTATTCACCTCAGAAAAAAACTTCGATTGCGACTTGTTAACTTCTGCAGCCGAATCAACTTTACTTCGTCGTCTCAAAACCTCCGAGGTTAAGAATGGCGCCAAGTCTAGACCATCTGTTGGAAATTCAACAGCTGTGTTAATCTTGACCATCTCACTCCTCCTTATACTGGCAAACGATTGTTCAAATCTTTTGAAATGGAAACAAAGTACTGGTGGCAATGCCCGAATGCTCATCTGCTTCATTGCCTCCTGCTTCGTGCTACAACTCGCACAGTGCATTTTCGAAGATGACCCCAGCAGTTCGGGTTCTGTGAAACGAGAGAGGCATTCATAGAGCGAATTAGTCATATCAATGTCCACGGCATATTGACGGTTTCCTGTGGCGGCACCAGACAGCGTCCTCGACCCACCCAACGCATTTACAGAAATACCAGGTACATCCCCAGGGTCTCGATCTGTGCACTTTGCCCACGTACAATCTTCACCATCGGCCGAAATCCACAAATCTCTCTGATGTGCTTCTTTGTTGACACTAGAGCCACCGTCAAGTCGAACATCAATCACAGGCGAGTGAGCTCTACTCCTTCTTGCCGGAACTGGCTTAATGACCTTATCAACATCTAAAGAGATATCATAAAATTTTTCAAGGGTTGGCGAGCTGTTCCCACACACTCTACAGACTACGTCTGATTGCAGGGTTCCGCTAAAAAGATTTTGAACGATACTCAACTTCGAGGAGCACGGGAGTACTTTTAACTCTGCGCACGGCTCTCCTGAGTCCGCTCCAAGAGTGGCGACAGCATTGGTAGGACTCATCATCCCAGATGGATCCGCAGTCTGGTTTCCGGAACTGACGCCTTTCATACTCACCTCAGCGACAAACGGCTCATTTTTTTGTTCTCGATTTGCAATCAATGGAATATCTAAACGACAGTGCCTGCTCAGAAGATTTAGGGCGGCTATCAAGAACTCGTGGGCATCGTGTTGGGTGTAGGTTGCTAGATGATCGGCATTTCTCCAAACAATGTCCAACACAAGTTGAGGGACAAGAAAAGGGATTTCCATAAACGAAGTGCTTGAGCCTTTCCTACCGTGTTCTTCCACGAAGCATGAATCGCAAACAAGCTGATCGATGGCACATGCGAAACATTCTAACTTGGGATCTTTGGTGCAATACGGTTTGTGTTCGTTTGCTAGAAAAAAATTTCGCAATGGAGGCGCGTTTAGAAACGCTTGTAAAACGGAGTTCATATAACACGAATTGCCAAGATTATAGAGCCCAACAGGGGGGGTCGTCCCTGATTTCACAGAGGGAAGCGAAAAGCTTGCATTCGCGAAAAGCTCAATTTCCTTATCGGTCGGTATCCAGGCGTTGCTCGTCAAGGACCTTTTCTTCTTTCCTCTTCTTTTTGATATTGGTGAACCTCCTCCACCTCCGCTTCCCAACGGCTGGCTGAGAGGGGATGTGGAAGATATAAAATTCTGGCGGTAGAGCTGTGCTGATTCTGACTGGTTGGCTATAGCTGCATCCAGGAAACGGTCGAAAACAAAGTCATTGCAGCTATAGCAGAATAAGTGGCCATGTTCGACAGACAAGAAAATGTTGTGCTTGGACGACTCTACATGAGCCCCAAGGTGAGTCATACAGCTTTCACTTCTCATTCCAGACTCGTCTTGTGAATCTAGAGAGCCTTGCACAGAGGTTGATTCGGTTTCATCACAGGAGCTGAGACAAGCTGTATACACGCACTGGACGCATACATAAACATCACAAGCAGCTGGATGTACACACTCTGGGTGTAAACAGCGCGGAACGCTTTCTTCACCAATTCCGACAACTGGTCTGTTGCATGCCGAAAATACAGACTCTGCCGCACGATACAGACGTTGGAGACCAAGTGGATTGCGTAAAATCGTTACATGTTGACAGCGTGCCGGAACAACAGACTCCATATGCATGTGGACAGTCGAATTCCTTCAGCATTCTTGACGGGTTGATACAGGTACTAATATCAAACGCAGCTGACGACAAAAGGATACATAGCCGAAATCACGTTCGTTCGTCGTTAAGCCGACGTTGAAAGGGATCAATTTAAAGAGGAGTTTATAATGTAAGACGACCACGATGGTTATTGTGAAAAATATTCGAAAATCGCACAGCCGAGAATTTTCTCTCCATAGCCAACTTTTTTCGACGGATTCTGCAGTGGCCGAACCTAAATCTACAGTATGAGCCATTGAAACTTACAGTATACCTGGACTGTGTTCAGCAGCTTAATCCAGGTGTGTCCCGAATGAGAGTGAGATTATGCCTAGCATTTTCTGCAACTATTATTTCGGGATTCTGCCATACATACAGTACAGTATTGTAGCACACCTGGCAAAGTGCCTAGAACCCTAATTCGAAAACGTGATATACTGTACTTTCCGACAAAATGAGGTATTTTTTTTATAGAACCCATTCCTTAGAGCATCTTCAGCGCATAGGTCTATTTTCTACTCTAATTAGTATTCCCATGACAATACCTGGAAAATGATTGGTCAACTCTATTGCTCTATTTGTGAATAGATTTCGGGTACTAGACTCACCTAGCTAGGGAACTCTACCGCGACTATATTGTCTACAGTATTGGATATTTGACCTCATGTGAGGCCAAATTACCTCATATGAATGAGGTCAAAATTCGCGGCGATCTTTAAGCAATCAAGGAGACGTCCACTTCCGCTGTTCTTCGTATCTACTTGAAGGTCTTTGAGTACTTTGTTCGGGCAGAGTGGAGCTGTAGAATAACCTAGCAAACTTTTTGCTCAGTCAGAGTATTAGTGGACCTGAGTACGCTACCCTCTGTTTTGATGTCAGGGGTGAAGCAAATTACACGTCCAACAACTAGCATATTCATCATTCGCATAAACTAATTTGCATACTTTCTCGGAAACCAGGGTCGAATAGAGTCGGACCGAGTTTTAATCTATTCAGGAATTCAGATAATAGAATAGATTTCCCACCGTAGAGTTGTTGTATTTTGTAACCGGAAAATTTCCGGTTCGATTAGAGAACGGACTCGCGATGGAGTTCATTTGACATTTGGCATCATACGAGGCCAACTTTGAAGTCGAAATATAAAATCATTAGGAATCTTTTTCACTCATCCTTTTTGCCCAAGCGGCGCCAGATAGTTGTGACAGTTCGGACAGGCTAGAGCTGTCTAGCGTCACCGAAATCAGGAGCGAGTATTCCACCAAGTATCTCGACGAGTCCTCAATTTTCAAGAACCATGCCTCCCACTTCTGACCCCCATCGCATCGTCGGGTCGCGGGTTTGTACTCGCACTCGCCCTGCAACCTCCGGCTTCAAGCGCCGGCGATTGTATGATGCCAACCAGAAGGTCGAGAAAGTCTCCGCAACCGTCAGATATATCAACAAGTCCAAGGTCAACTGCAAAAATGACACTGATGTCAATTTCAGCTAGGAGCTTGCCGATGTCATCAATGTCATGTCACTGCGGCTGACAGCATCAAAACAGTAGAGGGTCCGGAAAAGACGCTCCCAACAGGAATCCGAATTGCTCCTCAGACCTTTGAATAATCTGGAAATCAGTCGGGCAGTTCTGCATTGAGTTCTGAAATCGTCCACGACGCACCAATGGGTCGAGAAACTCATGATGCAATAAAGAGCACAAGCAAGGATGCATCTGGACTTGTCGTCGAGTGCAATGGTACAGTGCGGACTCGTGCGGAGTTCACACTGCAATTCAATGACATCATTTGCATGGAGCCCTGGAAGAGCATTGGTGTAATGGACGAGGTCTTATCTGAAAACTCTCAACCTACATCATTGGCCGCATTCGACTACTTCGTGTTCATGTTCCGGCAGGGTCATCTGAATTGCACGGTTGTATGGACAGATAAAGAACTGGAAAGCAAGTATGTCGAGATAGCGAGGTAAAGGGAAGGTTTACGTTTTTTTGCGATTTAGACCCTGATGACGAAATGGTAGTTCAGCAATCGTCCGATATTGTGGAGCAAAGTCACAAGAAGAAAGCACCAGCCATCTGCTTCGTTTGGTGACATAATGCCCCGTAACCGTTTCGAGCAGCCCCGCTCCTGCATCGCACTTGTTGGAGCTGGAAGCAGCGGTTAGACTATGGATCCGAGATGGGACGTGGTCAAAGGTGTTGTCGATAAAATGAATGATTGTTGTGGCGCAATATTCAAGCCATCTCACCGCACGCGCGCTGATAAGAGTACGTCAAGGAGGTGCGGGCTAGAAGGGACTTGGATTTCCACTGGCATTCCACACTATGTGTCACTCGATCGTAAGCTGGATTGTGAGAGTGAAATCAAGTCGGCATGTTGCGGTGTTAGAGGCATCATGATTCGTCTCTGGCTGTAATTGTGAGCATATGATAATGGCCACCAAAAGGTCGAGAGCGGCTATAACTATGGAATATTCGTACTTCTCGGACTGCTTGAACGATGGTCTCACACAGACAGAGTCACCTGTGCTGACTCGTATTTCGCCTCGGTTGAGACAGGTAAGGTGCTTCTCGATAATGGCCTGAAGTTTACTGGTGTTGTCTGAACAGGCAGAAGAGGATACCTTGCTGACTACCTTTCTGGACTGGGAACAGCTGACAATGGTTCTCACGTCAAAACGGCCCCTTACAAGCCTGAACTGATGGCCGTCATGTGGGTTGGCCGAGACAAACACTATTTCATCAGCTCTACTGAGATAACCTCGGCTGGTGACAAAATATACGGTGGGAAGCGAGGGGCCCCGGAGGGAGACCCTCACCAGGAAAGCACTGAGACTGCCATTCCAAAGAAAATCTGAAAACTACTTTGGAACATGGTCCTAGGTCGACAAACACAACCACTGTCGTCAGGATGATATTGCGCTGAGAAGGGAGCTGGAGTTTAAAGATTGGGCGATGAGAGTCAAGAAAACTATACTGCCTATCTGCATTGTTGAACTCTGCAAAATGTACTCGGAATTCTGAAGGAGTCGGGCGTTGACCCCCAACGTTATCTGCTGCCAACTGGCAGATGGACTCATTGGTGTCGGTGTCGATGGAGGTTTGCAGGCTCGCAAGGGATCTGTAGCTGAAACTCCGGATGAGAACATGGATTTTGACCGTGGCTTTGCGGTCCATATAACTCCCGCAAAGCGCAGACGTCTGTTTTCTGAAGGAAAATCATCAATTGAAGCTGACAGATCTCGCTTTTCGTTCTCTAAGAGTACACAGAAATCGAAATTCATAAGTTCATATTTTTTCCGAAATATTCGCCGAGAAGTTTATATTTGTGAATTTGAAACTAGTGGGGATTGATTTTAGGAGCATGTCCAGGATAGCCAGGGTTTCGAATATGAAGGAAATGATGAATGGTGTTTGAAACGTTTCAGTAACCTAGGAAGTGGAGTCTGAATGTCATATTGGTGAGCTGTTTTGGTTGACATCACGGTTATTACTTCTAAGTGTGCAACAACATTAAAAAAGGTTCTATCGGTCCCAATATTTCTGTTGGCGTCATAAGACTTGCTCCATCCCGTTGCATTACTATAGAATACCCCTTTGGAAGATGTTGCCGTATGCAGTCTTCTGTCCAAGTGGGATCTCTAAAAGAGTCCCAAACCGACACTAATTCTGCGTCTGTGTTCCCGGAAATGGGTGCGGACGTCCACTGAGTGCTGGACGAGGTCTAGTAATACCCGTGGTTTACTAAAAAGCTTGCAGTTGCAGGTCTAGTATTACTACACCCGGACTTCCATCAAGTGCACGTCCGGGTCTTGTATTACTAGACTCGGACTTCCACCGAGTGGACGTCCGGGTCCAGTAATAGTGTACTTCGAACTGCACTTTTCGAAAATCCTGGTCCATCAGAAATAGCTCTTATACTACGGCGTGTGGAATTACCGGATGCAGTTATACTGCGCAGCGTACAGCGACGTGTCGAATTCAATACCTAGTTTTACTCCACTACAACTGCACTTTCCGCAGTTCCAAATGCTGTACTGCTGCGTACCGCACCTTGTGAAACTAAATCGAACGTTCACTGCGCGCTGTGGACGTTCGATCTAGTCCTATTACATTTCCATATCGCTACTTGAATAGTCCTTGTACAGTATTTGGACGGACCTACGTTTTCACCATCACGCCTCACCAACACCCCTACTCGCTCGCTCTCTCCACCGTCAATGAACCACATTCTCTGCAACGCATCGCATGCCACACGTCCCGCCACTCTACATCGACGCCTCCCATTTTGCCCACCATCCCTTCCAGTTTGTACACCCCACCCCACCATGACCCGCGCTCCCTCACCCTCTCCACCTCCAACGGCCCGCACTCCCTGCATCGCACCGCACACGACACATATTGCCACTCTTCAACGACGCCTCCCATCCTTCCCAAACCCTGCGCGCACGTGCGGAGACCGTTTCGATTACGCGCTGCTTACTTGTGCACGCCGTCGCATCACAAGGAAAAACCGTCGCTTAGTACTTTCTGTTGACGGCAGGGTACCTTTGCAGATTTCACGGGGTGGCATCCCGCGTCGCTGCGCTTGAAATAGAGCCTGTGGCCGGTTCTTGCGTTCCACAGTTTCGCCGCCTTGCCCTGAAAAAACCATACACCGTACGAAATTTTGAAAATTTTTCAAGTAGAGATACTGCGGTATCACTGCCTCTTGATTCCCGCTTCCCGTTGTAGTACCCGTCAGCGAATGAATGATGTTCTCTTGTCGACATAACCAATAGCGCGCGTCTGTGTCGAATGCCAGGACGCGTCATCCACCTTGACTACTCCCGCGTGCACGAGATCTGCATTACGATTCGTGAACACGGGAGTGCTCGCGAGCGGACCTACCGTCTTTTGCTTGGTGAAAGCAAGAACACAGCTCCACCTGTGGAAGACGTGCTACCTTTCTGTTCTCCCATTCCTCCCGCCAGCCCTTCTCTTTGCAGCTCTCTTTGGCAGCCGTCAATATGCGCCGCAAATATCGGTACTTCGTCTACTCGTCTTCCGACGCGTACTCCCTTCCAAACACGAGCAACAGTGTCACTTCCAAACACACCGACGGGCCGAGCTCGTCTCTTCTTCTTCGTAAGGTTCACGTGCCCCAGAACCTCCTATCCTTTACGATAACAACGTCCTTTCTGATGAGGCTCTACGGCCTTCTGGTGACCCGCCTCACAGCGACACTAATCCCTTCGCGCATCCCCTGTAGACTGACGTGCACCGATGAGGTTTGTTAAGATCTCACGGAGGAAGTCACTTGTAGCGAGGTCGAGGGTGTCATCTGAGACACGGGGACGTCAGTGACCCACTCATTTGTAGGTTTCATACAGATATATACGGATAAGTCCGCCACTACAATTCAGAACAGCGTCCTCGTTGCCTATGGCGAGCATCCCACTCTCCTCAAACTCACTTCCGGTTTCTGCCGACGCTGCGTAATATCCCGACACACCGTTGTTGGTTGTCTTCCTGTCCAGCTCATCCCAGCCGTGGACGACAGAGACCTTGACGTCCATCCACCTTCTTCGACGACTCGTGCCTCAGAAACAAAAACCATCATACCACACTCTGCCCTGCACTCTCTGCTATCGCCTCTGCATGGGAAAGCCCTAGTAGACGTCACATGCTCAGATGCCTACCATCGTCTCTGGAAATGTCACCCAGTCCTCACCAGCTCCTGTTGCGATATAACAGAGGCGAAGGACATCATCGGCTCTCCATCAGGCACAAAAACTAGCCAGGCCTGCCATTATTGCGAAGTACCTTCAAATCTCCTCACTTCGTCCGGCTCATTTCCGCCGCGCACCACGCAGTGCACCGTCCAACTTCACAGAAAAGTGGCCCACCTCGAGGCCGACGCCGCTGCTCATGCATTGCTGGACAGGCCAGCTCAGGCACGAGCTGCAACCGCACACGCGGAAGGAGCCATCGCCATGTTCTCCCCGCGGAGGCTGCCATCGTTTCTGGGAACATGCGCCATCCGTCTGTACAATTTTCATCTTGACAGGCACTCCATTTTCGATTTCGACCCGCTCCACAACTTCCACCTTGGCATCCCGAAGCTAATCAGGACCTGCATAGTTGTTACGCTCGACTCCCCCGTCCTATTCAAGGAGCAAGCTTCTGCTGGAAACAGTCAGAAGCAGCTCAGAACCATCCGCATAGCTCTCCTTCACCGAGTGAACCCAGTTCTGACTGACATTCAGAGAGACTTCTACGTGCCCGGCCTACACGTCGACTTCTCCGCCTCCGAAAAACGCAGTCGCCTGAACGGAATCTACACAAACAAAGGAGTCCGTGGCATTCTGGAGGCCGAACCCTAGATGTCCGTTGACATGGTCTTTCCAATTACTGCATAAATCATATACAGTTGCTGTGATGAAGCTGACTCCGCGCCCCGCGCCTCTATTTACGCTCAGTACTAAGACATTCTAATATTCAGCTTGAGACAGGGTCTAGAAAAGGACTTGAGCTTCGTCGAGGCTTAGAACCTACAGCACCGTGGCAATAAATTCAAAAGCCTCAACGCTCCACACCTTTCGAGACCACCACCCGACCGGGCTCAAAACCCTCAAGGTTCATCTCTTCGCCCACCTTGCAGATGACATCAGCAGCTTTGGGGGCCTTCAACATCTATATGCTGGTATTCATGAACACGCTCACGCGGCACTGAAGCAAGACTACCTACGCACCTCCCAGCAGAAAGCAACAGCCATGGACGAAATCATCGGCAGAATCCAGCACTTCGGAAACCTCGCTGCCGTTCGAGCTCAACTCCCGTCCCTCTCCGAATCGCGTCGCCTCACAACCCCGCACAGTAACCCAAAAGACAGGCACTGGGCGCATCCTGTCCGCTATCGCTCCTAAATGTACGTGCGCGAACTTGCTCACTTGAGAACCGTCGCCATGCCGCTTCTCGGAAACGAAGAGGGCCGCCTCACCGTCGCGATGCTTCAATCACTACGCAGAGAAACTCCCGCCATCTCCATCGATCTTTTCGTTCCGCTTGGTGACCAAGGCATCACTGTGCGGCTGGAACTTGTCCGTGCTAGGCTTCTCAAGCAACATTCGGTCCGCACATGTGACACTCTCCAATTTAGTACCGACAAAAGCGGTTAGGATATCGGCGGCTTCTGTCCTTCCGTCAACAACTATGATCCTAATCCGAATGTCATTCGACTCGACCCGGTGCGGAAACATGTGATTCAGCGCGTTTATGCAAATAACATCTTCGGCCCGACGAAATGACAGCGCTTCAGATTCGTGCTCCTGGCCGCTGACGACGATAAACACACAGATACTGTACGGGTGGCCCAGGTTCTGTCTCTCTTCCTTATGGATGACCGCGAATCACTGGAACCTACCAAGTATGCCTTTGTTGGGTACATGGATTGTATTGCACCAGTCGACGCTGTTGATGACACCCTGCAACGCATTCGCTTGCGTTGGTCTAGAAATGAGAATGTAAACCGAGCAGAAAATCCGGTCCCGCTCCGAGAGATGCAGCGACGGGGTCGTCAAGCTCCTGCTTCTCCCTGGTTTGGCCTGTGCAAGGCGTATGCTATCATCGGGACAGCTCACATAGTGCGGTCAAGTATCCACATCTCCTCTTTTACTCCTTACCTCTATTGGCTCTACCATCGCTTGTACGTAAACAGGTTCGACAGAGTTCCTGATGCATGCTCCGTCGTACCTGAGCCCTCCTCTTCAACTGACAAATCATTCTCTTTGCTTTAGAATTAAATAAACAAGAACACTACAACCCGTTTACTGAGCTCACAACGTACAAGTACAGTTTCCGTTTTTCTTTTTCCTCTGTGCGGCGATAGTTACTTGTCCTCTGCTCAAACAACTACGCGCACGAAAGAAACCAGAGTCGTGCCCGGAGTCTGTGAAAGCCCAGATGCGCCATTGCAAATTTCATACGGTCTCTCCCTTGATTCCGCACGTGCAAGGTAGCAATCGGCAACACCGCGAAGTATACTGGAGATGTTGTCCGAGACCCATGTCTTTCGTACCGCCACATAAAATTTGTTCTCTGAAGCCACGTTCACCATGTTCGTGGGAACTCTAGGGGCGCCTGCCAACAAAACCTCGCCATCCTCATCACCAGGAGGTTCCATCCCCTTCATTCCCCAGCTCACATAACGCCCCCTGGACAATAGGACCATACCGAAACATCTCTTGCGGAAGAATGCAGCATGAAACGCTGCAAACGGTACATTGCATCTGCACGGTTGCTAATGGCAGGTAGTTGGAATATGTCAGGCTGTAAGTCCGTTGGTGCTGACCAGTATGGCCCTCGGCATGCTGCAGGCAGAATACGTCTATGTTTCCGGAAATGGATGCGGACGTCAACTGGGTGCAGTAGCCTTGTAAACCTTCCAATCCTACTACACACTTTGGAATGCCATGGAATGCTGATTTCCGTGGCATTCGAAAAAACGTGGAGTTCATGCAGTGCGGCCGTTTTTCGCATGCACGGCGACTTCCAGTAAGAAATGTTTCGATCCGCCACGTCCAGTGAACGCCCGCATTCACTACTCGCAGCTCATTTTCTACTAAAACATCCAGCTCGTGCTGCGAATCGTGCAGTACACTGCAGTTCTGCATCTCAAGTTACGTACCTCAATTTCACATAAAGACCTATAGCCTGCTTCACGTGGATAAGCTTATCTCGGACCCTTTGTACTCACAAATGCCTTCCGACGGATTTCGGGCAACCGTATTGAAGACTGCGACGCAGAATATGCGCCATGTGCAGCTCTAGGAACCTGAGCATCATGCCCGTTGATGTTAGGCTGCACAGGCTCACCCAGAATCTGTATGGACGTTAAATGGCAAGAAATGGAGTAAACAAACTTTGCGCTGATTTCTTGGACAGTATTTTAAACATTTCGGAACGCAAACAAGGACGAACGTATAATCCCCGTAGTACGTAGCATAATGCACGAATGCTCCTTTACGGCGGCAGTTTAGTGCGTGCCGAACCTCAGACGTTTAATTGTATCGCGGGGCTCAAACGGAGTCCTTCTGTCCTTCGCGTTGCGTTCATGGAGTAGAGCGAGCTTTGTCCATCGACCCGTCATTGGTTGAAAATGTTCGCACGAATTAGCATATCTGGCACCGTGTGGTTTGCGCCGAAGTGTTGCCTATTGCAGCGCAAGGCTAAGGCCTATAGTCAAGTTGGCATCCTTAGATATGAAACAACTTTCTTCCTACGGTGTACGGCCCTCTATCCTTAGAAGCATGTGAGGAGTACAGACGGCTCAATCTCACTTCACCCTTACTGTCGCCCTGATACAGTTGACCGGAGCAGAACGGAAGGCACACAATTTTTGTGCTGAACAGGTCGCACACATATGAAATGGAGCATAGAAACAATCCGAACCTCCAGTCGACGTGAGAGAGAGGATGTAAACGTTTGTTTCGCAGGGTTGAGAATTACCTAAGTTTTAATATCGGTGGGGTGTCTCTAATGACAGGGGTTGACACCAACCCATCTGAAAATACGC